>NDFZ01004590.1:0-23950 GCA_002192655.3 Mamestra configurata
TACCAAGCAAGCAAGGCATGTCGTTGTGCAACCGCAAAAGCATAAATACAGAACCCACCCCACGTTACGTTACCCTTTTTCTAGCAAGACAAATCTTGATCGAAGTTTCAGTTACAGATATCATAACCATACTAATATTACCTATACCTACATCCGAAACTGTCTGTCTGTTATCTTTTCACGCTTAAATCGCTGAACCGATTTAGATGAAATTTGGTATAGAGATAGTTTGAGTCCCGGGAAAGGACATAAGAGAGTTTTTATCCCAGAAACATCTTTCAAGGGGTTGGAAGTTTATATGGCACTCCGTTATTAAAACCATGAACCGTAGTATGTAGACACTTGATAAAACCACGACATGTATCTACTTTATACCTACTCATACTTTAGTTTTATTTTTTTCTTATTTAGTTATTAACGTGCCTTTACTAATATAATTTAACTACTAACACTATCGTTTAGGGTTTAGTTTAAGAAAAATAAAATTATGTATGTAGGTAGATATGTCGTTTTGTGGCAATTAAGTAAATACTTTTTCTTTCTTTTTTCTTTTCTAAAAAAAAACAGGTAGTTTTGAAAAATTTGTATCTAAAATAAAAATGTCTGCCCAAAGTAACTATTCCACGCGGACGAAGTCGCGAACAAAAGCTAGTAGGCTAATAAACGATATATATATTTTTAAATTCTACTAATTATAAGGTGGCTGTGGCTATAGATGTAAAAACCCGCTCTAGCACCGGCGGCACACCGGTGTGCCACCCGATTCACACGCCTCTATTATTATTCTGAGGCAACGTCTTTTTTACTGTTGCGAGCACAGAGTACATTTTGTTGCGAGATTTACACACTTGGTAATAGATAATATTGCTCGTCTACCATAGATTCCGACGAAAAATATATGTTGGTAGCATTGGAAAAAATATTTAAACAAATGCGTGAAATCAGTGCCGTCTTGAGTGCGTGCTACGCTACATTTTAGTAATAAAGTGTATTTTTGTGGTTTATTCTATTATCTTTGAAGTGCGAGGAGAATTTTATTTAAGAGGTTGGGATCTTCGTTTTTTGCATCAGAGTGAGTAAGTATTTATAGTAATACTAGCACTTCGCCCGCGACTTCGTCCGCGCGGATTTAGTAGGGACCTACTCCACTAACTTCAACGTTGCTTAATTAATTGTCCAAAACTAAAGGGGGTAGCCCTTTAGTTTTGGACAATTATGCAAAACGATTTTAATTAATTACCTTGCCATTTCTGCTGCTGATTATATGATCTCTGGATCAGCGCAACTATCCACCCCGTTCACCTGGGCAGGGGTTGAATTTGCAAAAATTGTTAGATCTGTTTCAATTATCCCAATTTTAGTTTGATCATACCAATTCCCACGTAAATTGAAGTAAGCAATAATGTCCTCCCCAAAAAACTTTATCACTCTTTTTCGCCCCTGAAGGGGTTTAGTTTGGAAAAATACAATATTTGTTATTCTTATTTTTTATCCAAATCATTAATGCTCAAATTTCTGGCTTAAGGAAAAAGCTCGCAAAATTCAAATCACAATCAGGGCAAACCTCCACCATGTCCTCCGCGCGATCCACACAGTAGTGGCACGCGGGCGTGTTACTTAGTACCATTAGCAACCGGATAATTGCAAAGATTATAAAATATCTTGAGAGATTGTTAACTCTCGATAAATTGTCAACTGAACATTTTCTAGCTCTCTTGTTTCGTTCGCAGAGGCGGATTATCCTTAAGGTAGAAGCGCCAGGGTAGCCCGCGAAATTCAAATTTTCAAACGTTTTTTGTATTTTGCAGGTCAGTGTCAGGTTGTATGTTAATAAAATACGATCGGCGACCGTAACAAATATAGCTTTACTGAGATATAATAATTAAAATCATCAATACAGGTTGTATTATTTAATGAAATAGCCATTCATTCGAAATGAACTTACTTAGAGGGTTGTATCGATGATTTTAATTATTAAAATTCTGTAATAAATACGTGTTACGGTCACGAATCATATTTTGTTCAACATACAGCCTGACACTGACTTGCAAAGAACATAAGAAAATTTGAATTTCGCGGGCTACCCTGGCGCTTCCACCTTCCGCAAAATCAAGATTACGAAGGGGCGCACGAATACCTAAAATGAAAAAAAAAAGTACCTAAGTACTTCCATAAATTAGAAAATCATACTTTGTATAGAGCTTCCGAGGTACGCCCCTATTACTACTTTGATAACTCCTTCATGGCCCGATACCAAAAACCAATCATCTTCCAACTGTTTACGGCATTCACAATGGCTCTCTCTTACTTATGACAGTCCCGTAGGTCTTGTGGGTCGCAAAACACGGCTGCTGAGCGTGGGGTCCTGGATTCGATTGCCGGGTTGGGCAAAGTGTCATTCAGTTTTTCTATTAGTAATTTCTCAGTGGCAGCCCAGAGTTTATAAGCTGATGGCGTCTGGTTACCACTCTTAAATTTCAAGTTACAGCTGCTCCAAAAAATAAATTCTACCCAAGGTTGAGTGATAAAATTTTCTAGCCCGCTTTGCTCGCTCTTTCATCATTGTTCTAGGCATAGGTTGACAAAGAAACTTCTATAGAAGTGTGAATGGTTAAGAGAAAATCTAATCTGATTCGAGGCGTGGTAATAACATTATCGAACTCGCTTTCCTCCTATCACAGGGCTGGGTTTTTTTTTTATCAAAGAATCAGCTGGCAGCACTGTCGCGGATTTGCTGCCAGTGTTCTGGGAACTTTTGTCATATTTATTTTCTTTTTACACGCGTTTTTACATAATTTCGCGATTACACTAGACATTACACTACATTACACACACAATATTTGAAAGTAAAATGTTACAAAAATGAGATTCGTTCGGAACCCTTTGCATGCGAGTCACACTCGCACTTGGCCGGTTTTTTTTGAGTTAGCTCTTTCATGATAACTTAACCTATCCGAATCAGATTGCTGCAGGTTGATGAGGATTCAATCAATCGCGTCGTCCAGCCAACATGAAAGGAACCCATCTGTGCATCCAGACAGCAGACTAACGACGACGACCACGACGAGACGAAGGAGATGGCGGTAGTAAGTGGATAGCCAAATCTCCTAAGTGGTGACAGTTCTGTGCCTATTATGTATGTAAAAAAAACAATAGACCTTTTGGCGGAAAAGGGCCCCGTAAAAATTGTAGATATAGGGCCCATTTCGGAATAGCTACGCCACGGGGCTATGTGAATTATTAATTATTATACCACTGATAATGACATATTTATTTTCTTTTGTAGCTAGACCCTAAATTTGGATTTTGAGTGCTAGGACATTCTAAAACAATTCAAGAGCGACTGTTCTTTACTTTTTAAAATTTTCAATTTCATGAGTAGCTAGTTTATACAATAATGATAGGTAGAAAAATATATTCTGCTACTATCAACACATTTCACGCATCATTATCATGATATTAAGTATTATCTATCTTGATAACGATGCGTGAAATGTCTAATATTTGCAACAAAGACTTCGACTGGAGGACTCGTATCCATGGTCAGAAAGAGTTTAAAAAAATAATTAATTAATAATTTTAATTCTTTCTCTTTGAGTCGCCCTAGTCGGTTGGCATCGGTTGGCATATTCAAGATGTCGACCGACTAGGGCGACTAGCTTGCTTCTAAATTACCTGTGCAAGAAACACTGATACAAATTTATTTCAATAAATATAAGTATTCCTACTTTTTATGTCTTGTGAAGTACTTTTGTGTTAACTCGCTAGATTATATGGCCCAGTAGGTGGCTACGTTAATTGCAGCTTATATACTGAATAACGTTTAGACCTATTTGGTTTTATGTATGAATTGGGTATCATTTTATGGGATTTTAGTAACTTTTTTTACCACCAAACATGAGCGAAAATTGCCAAATCCAAAGAGTAAAAACAAAGCTTGGTGAAGGTACCAGAAGCTCTTTTGTTATAAGTAGGTTCCTACTAGACTTGTAAGTCTATCCATGCGATCTGATAGATGGAGAAACCAAAAGCGGTTTTAGATTTTTATGAGCTTTAGCTCTGCAAAAGCAAAGAAAATCCTAAGAGAAATGCAATGTTGGGTTTCTCTATGGCTCATTAAAAGCGATTTTAAGCTTTTGATGAGTATGAGAAAAACCCAACATTTATAATATTTTTTATTAATATCGCACCCCGGGTGCGAGACTGTCAATCATGCAAAAATGCTATTTTTCAGGAAAAGCATTCAAAACTTTGACATCTCACAAAATAATGATATTTCAAGATTTAGACAAGATATATATGTCACCAGAAAAATGGCAAACTCTGTAAGATTATAAAATAACTTGAGAGATTGTAAACTCTCGATAAATTGTCAACTGAACAATTGGCATACTAGTTTACGCATCAAAATTTGATAGTTTATATTAATCTCGCGAACTCATTCCGAGAAATTATATGCGATATATATTTTTAAATAAGAGCTACACTTTGCTCTTATTTAAAACAAATATTATAAAGATTTTCTTTGCTTTTGCAGAGCTCCTCAAAAGTTTAAAATCGCTTTTGGTTTCTCCATCTATCAGATTCAGATTGCACGGATAGACTACAAGTCTAGTATAACAAACTGTACTTATTGAGCTGCAGACACTAGTAATAAATCCAATACTTACGAAAAAGAACTTCTGGTACCTTCGCCAAGATTTGTTTTTCTATAATAAATACCTATCTTGCATTTTTGGACCATGAGAAAGTTAATGACCCATTAGAGTACAGAAGAGACTCCAGTTTCTGCACTTAGACTCCCATTTGGTTCGTTGTGCATAGTTAAACCTTTATCATGTACTTGACGAAAAACTTTTCATTAGGGTTTCGTTTGAATAAACCGTCTTTTTTTTAAAAGGAGGAGTCTTTGCATAATGGGTTTTCAGATCAAACGGTTTAGAGCAATATTATCAGCAAAATGAACTAACAGCCATATTAGCAATAGGACCGATGACTGCAAATCTGTAAAAGTAGGAAGTAGGTAGGTAGGTCAACAAAGATCATTACTGCACTTAACTGGAGTTAGGTGGAGCAATGATCTTCACAAAGTGGATCTAACTAGTGGACTATTACCTGGCTGAGACCAGCCGAGGATCAAGTTAAATGTTATTTAGAGTAAGTGACTACTACAGGACAAGTTTTTCTAAGAAACACAACAGTGAAATGTAATTATATTTCTTTACTTCAAGACAGCAATAAAACCTTAATGAACTCTATGGTATTACCTTGAATGTGTTGCATATTCTGCATAGGTTCATAAGCAAAACCATTTGAACAGTCAAGCAAATGTAATAGGTTAATGTTTGTTGATATCTTAGGTTTGACAGTCAAGGAGGTTAATCTTTTGAACGCCATCACCATTGTCACATATATGTGACAAACGATAACTTACCCTGTATGCCAAACATCACAAATATGTGACAAAATATTCTGCACATTTGTGGCTTGGTGTTTATGCTACTATGGCATTCAAAAGGCAACTAAATAAACGGTCTCATTCTCCCACATAGGTTGACAAATATTTCCATTAAAGTAGTTGTTAGTAGTGTGATTCTGTAAAAATGTTACCATGAACATTAAATGAAGAGAACACTGAGTGAGCTGTCAATCCATTTGAATAAGATGGAATGACAGTTCACTTCAAACTCACTTCACTGAGGTTTTCACAATGAGATGTTTACAGAATAGACTGGCAGGACAATTATATTTGGTTACCTATAGGAAATTACTGAGCGTTGGTATTTATGAAGACTAACTTCCTGCAGGGAGAAGCAGGTTTATGACACAACATGACGTACAACCCAGATAAGTCAGTGTACCTACATGGTTTTTGAAAGCCCGAACAACTGGTCTAAGTTTGCATTTGTCATGTTTTTGCAACTTATTTTTTTTATTATTTACTCTTATTTATGTGTGCTATTTGGATGTTAATCTGGCAATAAAACAATTTCATTTCATTATGGTGTTTACAGTAGCATTGTGGCAGTAGGCAAGGTTCAGGTGGAGCTGCACCTGTAAACATATACAAATATATTATTAATACCACAAAATATACACTTAACTTTTTTTTAGAAAAATGGAGCGAATCTGACTTTTCATTAAAAAAATGAGATATTTCATATTCTAAGTCACGAAAACATCTTTTTATTTTCACGAATTTCAGCAATATTGGTTCGACTGCTGTTTGCCTTACCATACACAAGTCCATATGGGGCAAATTTCTAGAATTTGCTTACAAAAAACCGCCAGAAGTGGATTGGCATGAGCTGGACGAGAAACGAGCACGAATTATAGCAGAATTCAAATATCAGGAAATGGCGATTGAATTCCAATTAAATACTGCGACAGTCAACGTAAATTATCCACAAAACGTAATAAACTCCCTCGGCACAGTCAACACGCTAGAAACAAAAAAATCTAACGTCAATTCAAGTTATATTCTATAATATTGTGAAAAATGTCATCAAATTCACATTAGAGCAAAGAGTAATTTAATTTAAAGATCGGGTTGCCAGTTTCAGAAAACTTTGCTAAGTTGGTAGATAGTGGTTGTTAGTTGTCAAAAAGATTTTTCTTAAAAAAATGAATAAGAATGAATAAGTTTACCTCTGCTGGTAATACTTTGTTCTTATAAGTAGCATATTCTGGGTGCATCGTCCTCACATAATATTAATTAATATTTGTAGGTATACCAAATTTTGTAAAAAGATTATTTGTCTAGAGCATAGGTAACTATGGAGTTTATTGTCCATTCTTCTCCATAAGTATCTACCTTTCTGAATGGACAGTAGAGTCACTTTATTACTGTAATATTATTATTATAAACTATGGTCACTTTTCTGAAAAATGGAAAACGTACGAATCTACTCTTTTTTTTTTTAAGGATGCGAAATCATCAAATAACTTCTTCCGCTCTGGGTGGAGCGGAAGGGCGTGTCAGACTCTTACTGACTGAAACCCATCCGTGTTCCTTCTAAAGCCCTTTGCGTTCCAGGGCCGCGGTGACTCTTTCGAACAAATTCCGCAACCCTGGCAGGCTCTGGCCCTAGCGGGCCCCTTCTTTTATGCTATTTTACCCCCTTAGGGGATCAATTTTGAAAAATCCTTTCTTATCGGATGCCTACGTCATCCAAAGAACACACCCTCCAAGTTTCAGGTCTTTACGATCAGCGGTTTAGGCTTCGCGTGATCCGTCAGTCAGTCATTCAGGACAAAGCATTTTATATGTACAGATGACAATATCGTTACAGGTCGATAGTTATTGACGTCATCAAGAGCACCTTTTTTGTGTATTGGACGTATCATCCCTATTTTTAGTAAGTATGGATACGTGCCGGTCTGCAAGCAGCAATTGATTACTTGGGACCAGATTAGCAGAAGAATACTTAACATCCATAGCATGTATTCCGTCGTAACCGGGGCTTTGACCAATCATTCAATTCAATTTCACTCTTTTGAACAGATTCCGCAACCCTGGCAGGCTTTTGCTCTAGCGGGCCCCGTCTTTTATGCTGACATCTCTTTGAGGCGCGCATGAAACACAACGCGCCATCGACCCGGGCCTGGTGGTGATCGGACAGCGAGCCACCCAATGTTCGCCGTCCGCAGGCCCGCGCCTACGGTGACCGGTGATCGCCCTGCGACTTCCGACGCCCGCGGCGTCTTCTCCTGTTGCGAATCTACCCTACACACGGGGTAGCTTCGTACATAGCGTGAGGCACATTCGTACATTGTGGGGAACCTCCGTATAGTCTAAGAAAATGCCATTTATTCAATGTAATCATGCATTAAGATCAAAATTACACAGAATCAGCCTTTATGTATTAATTATTTTGAAGTACTTAAATCTACTTAGTCATAAAAATAGAATACCTAACAAATTGTTCTCTTATCAAGAGCCTTTACGACGTACCTACGGCAATTCATATAAACTTTCGAGTCCTCGTTTTTCGTAATGAATGAACCGATTTCTTTTCCCCTTTTTTTGATAAAATTAAATACGTGGCATGGTTCTGTAATAATAATATTTTTGGTGAACAATCATTCTACTGCCACGCAGTTGGGAATGGGGAGCATTCGTACAGTACGAATCTACCCCATTCATAACTGCACGAAGGTACCCCAACCCGGAAAATCAATTATTAATAAAAATAACCGTTATAGTTACCCTAAATGACTGTTTACATACAAGTTATCACTTCATAAACTACATTAAATCACTTTTCTTATTCGAGCAAAACTTAATACTTAAAATACTTACAGCAAGCGAAAACACGTATCGGCTTCGGGCTTGCCCCATCGAAGCCGGCGGCCGCAGTGTCACCCCGTTCCACGGTTACCCTATGCGTATGAGCGGGAGTCACGCACCCAAACGCGAACACGTCAATATATTGGATAGTGTAGATATAACCACTGTACGAATGCTCCCTGTGTACGAATCCTACCTGCTCTCTCCTATTTGATATTAATTTGCGTCCCTGTGAAAAGGGGTCTTGACAGACAGGTGAACGGAAGGTCGAACAACGAAGTGATCTTATAAGGGTTCCGTTTAACTTTTTGAGGCACGTAAACACTACAAAGTGCAAAATAAATTTAGTTACGTAAGTCGTGTCGAAAATCAATGACACCGACTTTTTAAATTTACGTTACTTTGTTCAATACAGTGTTGTGAGAACAAAAACAAAAAAAATAACATTTGATGGAACAGAATATGTTACATGGAGTTCAGCCGGTTTATACAACAGTGTGTGTGTACCCACCTAATTTTTTTTCTGTTTATTTAAGGAATTTTTATACATTAAGTACCTACCTACATGTCAATTCCATCGTAGCCTAACTTAAACTAAAAATATCTACTTACTAATTATGGCTTACAACTAAATAACATAAACAGCGCTTTAGCGGCATCAGACGAAGAAGAGGACAACAATTCGTGGAACATACCCACATTGGTTCTGCTCAAGTAGAATGTACTTATCAGTCAGATATACTCTCGATCCGTCTCGTATCGCACACTTACCACCAACAGGTTATGAACGTCTTCAATTACACCGCACACATCACAATTTGGAGAATCTGATTTCTTCATCATGTGCGCGAACTTGTTCAGTGGAACGTGGCCAGATCTTAACCTGAGTGCTGTTACAATCCAAGATCTACTCAAATTCACATTAGTGAGCCATGGTATTCGAGGAGGCTCACATTGTATTGTTTTGTACCAAATTCCTTTTTCTAAAGATCGCTCATAAAAATATTCCGTCCGGTTATTGTGGCAGTACTTTTTATATTTAGGCAACAACTCAGTGTAATTTGGCAATATGAAATCCTCTTTTCCGTCTACTGCTGCTTGTTTCGCCAACATGTCAGCCGCCTCGTTACCTCTGATGCCGATATGTGATGGAATCTATTGCACAACTTCAAATGATACCTTGACTTCGATACCTTTAAATTGTTTTCATAAATTTCGGCGAGGATGTCAAAAGCTATCGATGTACCTCTGCCACCAGAGGCGCATCGAGCTATATGATATAAAGCGCTTCTACTATCGGTACAAATTAGGACTTTATTCTGATGGATTGATCGAAAATACAATAGGGCTTCTAACATTGCTATGAGTTCCATCGACATAACTGAAAATTCATAGTTTGATTTAAAACAGTTGTTGTAAGATGAATTATTTGCTACATGAGGATCATAAAAAGCGGCACCACGACCATTTGCGCTTCTTGAGCCATCGGTAAATATTATATACCAACCGTCATATTTTCTCTTAACTCGGATATAACACTTAATTTTAGAATATTATAATCGTGATTTCTTTTTGCGTGAACTATACTATCTAGGTGGAATTCGATGATGTTAGTCACCCATGTTTTGAGAGAAAACATTCTTAACGGTGATGACGATGAAATAATTTCGTTTTTCATCAAATTATAAATGTCTACGAGTAAAGGTGTTTTTTTTCTGATCCAATAGCTATTATTACAAAAGAACTTAGTTCAGAAAGTAAATTTATAGTAACATTATCAGATTGAGAGAAAGTTTTCAAACAAAATTTACATGCTAAATATTTTCTACGTAAATGTAGAGGAGGAACGCAAAGCTCTGACTCCATTACATGTATGGGTGTGCTTCTTATAAAACCACCTATAATGCGTAGTGCTTGGTTCTGAACTTTGTCCAGCTTAAACGTATTGATCTTACAACTATTATCAAATAAAAATGAATTATAATCTACTCTGCTTCTAATTAAAGATACATAAAGTTTACGCAAATGCTTTCGATGCACCCCCCATGACGACCCCGCCAAGACTTTGAGCAGATTAAGATGTCTTTGCGTCTTTTGGCAACATTCAATCATTTGTTTGCCCCATCTTAAGGAACTATCAAGCCAAAAACCTAAATACTTATACGATATGACTAGTTTTAGAGGTTTTTTTTATTAATTAAGACCTGTAACTGGAGATTTTTACGTCCTCTGCTAAATAAACATAACTTGATTTTATTAGTTGACAATGATAACCCCAACTGATCTAATATAATAACTATAGCGTTGAGTGCATTTTGAATATTATTTACACTTTTTGTCATATTTTTATTGCAGGTAGGTATACAAAACAAAATTATCAGCGTACTGGCAGAAAAGATATTGTTTATTTCTTTACTGACTTTAATTGTAGCTATTTAAAAAATATAGGAGACAAAGGGTCACCTTGTGTGAGGCCCCTGCTGGCATATCTCATAATAAATTTATTCTCCTCAAGATCATCTTTAATTTTTAAGTGTCTTTCCGTCAAAAAAATCCATAAATATAAACATATCCTTTTACCCACCCTTATTTCATCAAGCTTAACTATTAGTTCATTAATCAGTATGTTATTATAAGCATTCTCTATATCTAAAAAAACATGCTAGTGTTGGGGAATAAATTCGAAAAACCTTTTTGTATTTGTGTGACCAGGCGAACTAAGTTGTCATAACATGACTGTTCTTTTCTGAATCCAGTCGTAAAAGGTGTCAATAGTTTATTCTTTTCTACATACCACTCTAAACGTTTCGTTATCATCTTATATATAAAATTCTCGTGTCACAATGGTAGTTACCATACTCCTCCGAAACGGCTTGACCGATTTTTATGAAATTTTATATGCATATTTACTAGGTCTGAGAATCGGCTACTATCTATTTTTCATACCCCTAAGTGATAAGGGTTGTCCACCCCTAACATTATTTTTTTATTTTTGGGAATTTTTTTTTATTCTTTCTTTTTAAATAGTGTGCTATTAAAAAATACATACAACCCTAAATGTTCACCTTTCTATCACCAACCCCTATTTTTTAATAGCAATATTAGTACTGTAGGTAATTATTTTCTACTCTCGGAGGTCGATAATTGATCATTTACCACTCGATCTTTCGATTCTTGACTATTTATTAGAAAAATAAATAGAATTGTAAAAATGTTTTAGTGTTGGGAAGTCTATTTATTGAGGAAGGCATTATTATTATATAACATTACGCTACGACCAATAGGAGTCGAGCATTCATGAAAAATGTGACGCAGACGAAGTTGCGTGGGTCAGCTAGTACTATGTAAAATTTTGCAAACACATGACATCAAAGAGATTGGACGTAACTTAACTTAACAATTCGGATGTCACGCCATTGGACAGGGACCTCTCCAGTTACAAAGATCATGTTATATAACTTTAATCAATGATGTTTGGCACAGTGCGGTAAGTGATAAATCATTGAATATGTAATCCTATCGTCACCTGTAGCGGTATCTTTTTTTTTTAGACAGTTAACGTTTCTTGAATTGTAAATGGGCTTTCTAATAAATCATTAACTGATCGAATCTCTGGTGAGCATGGGTTCACAATCAGGAGCCAGGCTATTTAAAAGATCGTCAGAAATGTAAATCACAGGCGACCGACGACCCTTTTTTTTTTTTTTGATCTCGGGGGGAAATCCTCATGGAAATCCTCGGGTGGAGGGGTCTCTCAGACTCTTACTGACTAAAATCACCCCGGTGTTCCATCTCCCACCTACACCGGGGATCGCGGGAACGTATGCGACATCCGCAATCCCCGGCTGCGACCGACGACCCTTAAACCAACCTAATTTTTTCCACATATCCGATATAGATATTGTTTCATTAATGTCGTCACAATATCTTATTGATAATGAGATAAATAACTTATAAATTAATAAATTGTATATTAAGATAGCAAAATCTACAATTCATTTATAATTATTAATTAATTTCGTTCATCTCTATACTTGCACACAGACTGCTACCCATCAAAAGACGTGGAATTTAATACACTGTCATCTCGTATATTCCTTAGAAAGCTTTTTTTATTTGTTCCCTGGACGTTTCACTGGTGTAGAATTGGATGTTAAATGGCTCTCCCTACTTCTACAGTTTTTTTTAGTTTTTTTTTTTGGCTCTGCTGTTCTTGTAAATTTCTTTCAAAATTTGTGTGTACTTTGTGTGTACTCCTTGTTCACAAAGAGATGCATGGGGTTCCATAGGAATTCATGGGACATAGAGTCAAATGCCTTGGAGTTGTCTACAAAAGCTACGTAGAGCTCTTTATTGTTTTCATTGTACTTCTCGATAATTTGTGTTATCGTGAATATGTGGTCGTTTGTAGTGAAGCCCGATCTGAATCCTGCTTGCTCTCTAGGTTGGTTTTTGTTTAAGTCTTTGAGATCCTTTTGAATATTAGGCTTGTAAATAATTTATAAAGTGTCATACTCAGTGGCCTGTAGTTGTCCATTTGACCTGGATCATCTTTTTTTGTAGAGTAAGGTATTCCAGTCAGGTGGTATTGACTCTTGTTTCAAGATTTCATAAAATGTTGTGGTTAAAATAGGTGTTATTGGCTCTCTGATGGCTTTTAATATGTCATTTGTTATGCGATCTTCTCCAAGACTTTTCTTCGTTTAAAATTGATGAATGGAGTGGCTAATTTCGTATTTCAGAAAATCTGGTACACTGTCTGAATCGAGTGACTATACTTTGGAATGAGTCTTCGTGAGAGACAGGATGCTCATATAATCTAGCATAAAATTTTGTCGCAACGTTTAATATATTATTTCTGTCCGTTACTTGGTGTCTGTATTTTGTAAGTTGTGTTATCCATTTTTTTTGTCTTTTGTAAGCTCTTTTGACTGATGGAAATTTCTCTCTTAAAACTCATATTCAATAATATTATATCTACATTCTTTTGATTTCCTTTCTATTTGCATTCTAATTAATTTGTACCTATAATGCCGATAAATGTTTATTTACTATACTGATTTTGTTTTTCTTTTCTTTTAACAGAGTCTTTTCCTTTATTAGTCTTGCTAGGTTTTCTTGAATAACAGATTCATTACACTTTTTGTTGTTTTTTAGTTCATTTTCACTGTTTTTAATTTTTGTGACTAAGGTAGAGTAAGTGTCTTTAATGTTTATGAATTCCATATTTTTTATTTTTTGTGAAAATTCTTTAGATACTCTTGCTAAGATATGCTTTTTTTTATAGTTTAGGTGTCTATTAACTTCATCGGTAAATTCTCTCAATAATTGTGTCGTTATTTATTTATTTTTGGAATCCAATTTGTTTATTATTAATTATTCTGTGTATTTGTAAAAAGTTATTTATCTCATTACCAATATAACGTTATTATGATTTTATCTAAACACAAGCACTTCGCCCGCAACTTCGTCCGCGCGGAATTAGTTGGTACTACGCAAACGTCAACGCCGGGGTCTAACCCTTTTTTAAGGTTTGTTATGGAAAATTAAGCACTACAATATTCATTTAACGGTCTTTGGATCAACCTAATATTCACCCTGTTCAACCCGTCAAGGGTTGATTAAAAAATTGTTAGATCTGATTCAAATATCTCACTTTTAGTTTCTTCGTTCCAATTTCCACATAACACAACCTTAATATCAAACCATTTAAATGGATAAGGATTAATATCATGATCCTAATTTCACCACTATATGATTCCACCCGTATTTGAACTTAATGCTTTAAACAAAGACTGTTATTGTGGCGTGACTATAATAGACATAATGCCATCGCGGACTTATTTATGAGCAATCATGAGTACTATTATTAAATAGAACACTGTTTTATATGTCGTCAATAGTTCTCGCACTGCACGCAAAATAATGACTTTTATAGGCAACATTTTGATACCATGGGTTACATTGTTCCAATTTAGGTAGGGATCTCAATTTGTTTTGAAAATATAGTATAGCCTATGTTACTCGGTGAAGATGTAGCTAGTAGCAGTGTAATGGTGAGAGATTTTTTTAAATCGTTTGAGTAGTTTTTGTGCCAAATCGTAACGAACAAACAAATCAATCTTTACCCTTTATACTATTAGTTTAGATTATTATTAGTTTAGATTATAAATATACAATAAGACCTTGTACTTGTAGACATTACGGTGCAATAAATATTTTGAATTTCAATTTTTCGGAGGCCAGAATCCCCACGTACCATACATTGCGACGCGACGGCCGGACCGAATGACTGCCGCGCGCGTAATATCTTCTAAGATATTTGTTTAAACTAGAAAGAGTAAAGGGCACAAATATTCAATATTAAATTTCCGTTCTAACAAACTTATTTTTTTAGATATAAGTAGATTAATACCAGATGGGTTAATAAATAAGCTTCGCAAAATATATTTATTTTTGATCTAAAATTTTAATAGTAAAAGCAGTTATTGTGAGTTATCTGTCGGAGATAGACATATGCTATTGCGGACTTTTTTATAGATGTTGATATGTTCTTTAATATTGTAGTACATTGTTATGTTCTATAATAATAATAATATAATATAATAATATATATCCTGGGACAACTCACACACGGTCATCCGATCCCAAACTAGGCAGAGCCTGTACTATGGCAACCAGACAACTGATAAACATACTTATATATTTCTAAATACATACATATTATACACAAATTACACCCAGACACAGAACAAATGATCATGCTCATAACACAAAGATTTGTCCTGGGTGGGAATCGAACCCACGACCTCCGGTTAAGCAGTCAGGGTCACTATCATCAATAGTTTTCGCAGCGCATGCGATGGAAGACATATTATATAAAAAAATTAACACTTTGTGTTACATTATTCAAGTTTTAGTAGGAATCCCCAATTATTTCTGGAAATTAATATAAGTTTAATCCGGTAGATCTGAGTAGCGTGGCGAAGGTGATTGTGAAAACGTCAAAAATGTATGGGATTGACAAACGCTGCCGAAAGTCACGTGATCAATCACTTATATTTTTGCATTTCGTTAATCGCATTCGCTAATAGAAAGACACTTTGTCTCGGGCCTCAGGTGGTATGCAATAGCGCTTGGCCACCCCCAAATGGGGTGGGAGCCTGGGGGTGAGTACAGACTCTGTGCTGGACGTACTGCGCATGTCCAGACATGCGCAGTACGTCCACTGAGAGGGCAGCGTGGGAGGCAATGCCTATTTAAGGCAGCCGCAGTCGCTGAGAGCTCACAACCTGGGCCCAGCTTGAAGCTGGAACACCACGCTTGGCCCAGGTTGACCTATAAACTTATGACAAATCTCTACTCATAACCCCTGTTATGGGTAGAGATCGGATAAACGGATGCATATTTAACTAAAGTAAATTTTAGAATTCTTAGAATCTTTTTATTGAAATAAAATCGCATTTTATAAGTAATCGTAAATAAAAAAACATAAATTAATACAACAGAACCGTTAATATAATCACGCTTATTACAATATCCCCCCATTTTAAGTCAGTCCCTGCAACTTGAGAGATGTCTTCATACTTTTTTCTGACAATAAAATTAGGGAAAAGCTAGCATATTGCGGTGCAACAAGGCAACTGTCATTTGTCAAATTGGGTTTACCTATTACATCTCACGGAGTATACAATTCGAAATTTATTGATTCCGGAAGCTCGCATTTTAACAAAATGTAAGTGCGTGAAAAAGTAACATACATACATACACTCACACTCACAAACTTTTGCCTTTATAATATTAGTGTGAAGTGTGATTATATAGTGTGAAGTGTGATTTGCCATCCCTCTTCACGATGCAATTGAATTTACAAAATATACTTTAATATTCCGTGTATTATAAAGAAGTACTCTTTGTAAAATTGTTGCTATCTGAACTAGGGGTGCCAATTTCCATATAAAAATATAAATAATACAAATTTTAAAATACCATGATCGTGTTTTGGATTTTTTTGTGAAAAACTAATAATGACAGCCTTTATTATTTAATAATAATAATAGGCTCAAGGAATAAGATTTTTCATACAAACTTCCAACCTCTATTTCACCCCCTTAGGGGATGAATTTTGAAAAATACTTTCTTATCGGATGCCTACGTCATCCAAAGAACACACCCTCCAAGTTTCAGGTCTTTACGATCAGCGGTTTAGGCTTCGCGTGATCCGTCAGTCAGTCACTCAGGACAAAGCATTTTTTATGTATAGATGACAATATCGTTACAGGTCGATAGTTATTGACGTCATCACGAGCACCTTTTTTGTGTATTGGACGTATCACCCCTATTTTTAGTAAGCATGGATACGTGCCGGTCTGCAAGCAGCAATTGATTAGCTAGGACTAGATTAGCAGAAGAATACTTAACATCCATAGCACGTATTCCGTCGTAACCGGGGCTTTGACCAATCATTCAATTGTTTGATTGTTTGAACGAATCATTCGTTCAACAGTATCTAGTCGTGCAGAAACTCTTATCAATATATAAGCATAATCTTACCAGTTAAACTATTCACAATGCTGCATAACTTTTTGTTGTTTTAAAAAAATTGTGGAACTTCTGTCATTAAATACTCATTTTTATGTANAACTATTGACAATGTTGCATAACTTTTTGTTGTTTTAAAAATTTTGTGGAACTTCTGTCATTATATGCTCATTTTCATCTATGCCTTCAAGAACTCGATAAAAACGTTGGAATTACACATTTTACTTTATAACTACACGCATCATCCACGTATGAAAGTTTACATCTTGTTATCTTCATTACCACTCGAACTTCATGAAATTAATGATGATGATGATAGTAAATACCTCACTTAATCACTAGAAGAATATCTAGAGCCCAAACCAAGTATGCGGGTTTAACAACATCGATTTATTTCTCGAAGAAGCATCACAACTAAGAAAACTAACAATTAATTGCAAATATAACTACCCTAACTGTGAAAAATCCGTTACTGATAGGTACCTCTCTACAGCTTATTGAGTTATTAGAAGTTTGTAAGACGCCTCAAATGAGTTACTTCTAGTAAACTTCTCAAGCTTGAAATCCTTTGCAACTTTCCCTAAATATAACGATACAGATTTTTGGTGTTTTTTTATCTTCAAGTAGGTATGTCTTCAAAAGTTTTTGTAGTATTCGAGTTGAGTCGTCCCCTCTGCTCACCCCTTACGAAAGCGAATGCGCTTTTGTTTTGATCGAACAAGAGGGGCGTCTGTTTGGCAGACGGCGTGTTAGTGTTCTCTGAGCCCCCGAACGATCGCGACGTCATGTGTGAAACCGGTGAGGAGCAACTGTTCTCTGTTTCGGCGCATTTGAATCCAAGTAAGTGATAATTATTGGATGTACCTAATCATGCTTGGTGGCTTTTCGTTGTGTACCTGTAGATTAATTGCGAGCCTTTTTTTAGGAATATTTTACTAACTAAGCAATTTCGATGTCGTTATCGCCATTTGTAGCTCACAGAAGTATTGTGTTAAATAGGGGTTAAGCTGGGGAGAAGGGAGCGGGGGGTTAAGCTGGGAATAAGGGGGCGGGGGTCAGTACGTTGTTGATTTTCATGGGATCGCGTGTTAGCTTACCTTAGGTACATGTGATACTAACTATTGTGGGGGTTTTCAGGCATGCACACATTATTGCCAGACTCGGAGAGAGAACAGGACTGGAAGGTCTCTCTGGGAGTGGTAAGTACAACTTTAATTAAGTAACGTTTCCACTAAAAAAGTAGGTAGGTACAGTGCCAGATGATCAACCAAAAATGTGGACGTTGTTTGATGAGATCGTGTGCTGGTGTCTACACTTATGTATGGAAGAGTACTCACACACTCGCACAATGTCTGCTATGATCTCAGATCGTTGCTTGCGAGTGCAGCTTGGAGCAGACACATAGGGGTCACTATGTGTCTGCTCCAGGTACATTATTTATTACTTCCCCTCACAGACAGGGGCGAATTGATCTCGTTTCAAGGTTGGAGTTGCCACGTGTAACTAAAATTTACCAACGATGTATCCTTTCGTATCATGTCGTTATTTGGAATTATAATAGCTCAAGCATGAAAGAGAGACGTATTCATGCCGACTGCTTTGATCCTGTGATTCGAATCGGACGTATGCAAATTAGGGTGTCTTCTTTTGTTGCGAATCTTTTATTCTTGGTTGGTAATAATTAGGCAGTGGGCACACTACATCTGTCGTATTAAAATGTGTACAAGTACAGAGGTTAGATCGTCGCTAAATAATAACAACCTCACGGATTGACCTTCAGCGCTTGTCACGGTCGGTCCTGAGTATCTTAACGTACCGAGATTTCTCTGTGCCCCGGAACGCTCGTTATACTATTGTTCCCGGTAGTAATTAGTAGATCTTTGACAGTCGTTACGGGTAAGAAGCTAAGAAATCTGACACCAGTCTTGTTAAGGGGGGTATCACGATTCCCAGGTACTGGGTCGGGGAGGTCAACAAGGCAGTTCCTGTATGTAAAATACTGGTTCTCAGCCGCATCCAGTTAAACCGGAGGGGGGGCGCGTAATTTATTTCCGTAATTCTCTACGTACCCTAAGTACAGACCGGCCGGCACATCAAGCTACAACAACTGTCAAATTTCACCTCTATCGCTAAAGCGTTAAGTTCAAGGTTGATTGGAAAAATTGTGAGCGGTCACGGGACGCCTGGTAGATGTAGTTGTACTAACAACACAGTGACTAATTATTATGATTCCTTGTGTACGAAGGAAGACCCACTATAATACCAACATTCTTGGAGGTCTCAACCAATCAGATAGAGTATTCTCTTCCTGATGGAACCCATACAGACATTTTAGACTCCTCAAGTGTAGCTGTGGGGATCATTCCGGATAATTCTTTAAACTGAACTGTAAGACAACAGAAGTTACCCCTTCAAATAACCAATTATTATTAGTGAATAATAACAAGGTATCTTCTGGCAATTTAGTTCATCGTAAAAATCCTAAGGGAGGGCAATACACTTTAAAATTATTTAATCAAAACATTCAAGGTTGCTCTTCCAAATTACTGGAGATAGAAATGTTTTTAGAAAAAACCAAGTTTGATGTAGTTTGCCTAACAGAACATTGGTTAAAAGACCACCAAGTAAGTTCCATTAATTATGAAAATTATTGTGTAGGTAGTCATTTTAGCCGACAACGCATGATACATGGTGGGTCATTAATTTTAATTAAAACTTCGATTAAATCAAAAGAAAGAAGGGATATTGTGAAACTGTCGGTTGAGCACACCATTGAATTGTCCTGTGTTGAGCTTGATAAGCATGTTGTGGTATGCGTCTATAGACCTCCGAGTTACCAGAATCTACCTGTGTTTGATACTGTAATGGAAGAGGTGTTAAAAAAAGTAAGTAATAGTAGTAAGTCAATAATTATTTGTGGCGACTTTAATATTAACTTATTAGAAACAAACTCGAATACTATCAGGTTGTTGAGTCTTTTTAATTCATTTAATTTGTCAAATGTTTTTATTGAACCGACCCGTGTGACAGCTTCTACTTCAACTTGTATAGACAATATATTTTGTAATTGTGATTACTTACATAAAGAAATTGTAAATAAGTTACCATCTGATCACAGCGGTCAAACAATAACGTTTTGCACTTACATTCCTTTACAAAAAATTCTAATAAAATTTAGACCGATTACAGATAAAAATTTGGAGAAACTTAACTATACTTTGGCTAGTAAACTAGGTGCTCATAGTTTTAATAACATAGACGACCCTAATGAGTTCTATGCCGAGTTTTTTTCTATATTAAACACGCAATTTAATGACACTTTTCCTTTAAGGTCTAAAAGTATTTACACTAAGTTCTTATTTAGCGATTGGGCAACTCCAGGCATTCGTATAAGCAGGGAAAAGCTATATGAACTGTATGGCTTAAAGCAGCATATGAATAATATAAGTTTTCATAAGTATGTTGCAAAATATTCAAAAACATATAAAAGTGTATGCAAAACAGCAAAAGCTCTGCATATTAGCAATAAAATAAAATCAGCAGACGACAAAATAAAAACTACTTGGAAAATAATAAATAACGAAACAGGTAGGAAGAAACAGCGTGAAACTAAATTTAATTTAAATACTGTACATGGCCAAATAAACTCGGACGCAGAGGTAGCTCAGGAATTTGATAACTTCTTTGCCAATATTCCTCTTAAAACTACAGAAGCTCTCAACTCGTCATCCACGCTCGCTGCTGA
Organism: Mamestra configurata; assembly: GCA_002192655.3. Lineage (NCBI taxonomy): Eukaryota > Metazoa > Arthropoda > Insecta > Lepidoptera > Noctuidae > Mamestra > Mamestra configurata. The sequence continues at coordinate 20,577 of NDFZ01004590.1, forward strand.
CTTACTTAGAAAGAATGTAAAGGTATGCCCATCGGAGTTTAAGTTTCAACATACAAACCCCCAGGCCATTATAAAAGCTTTTAAAGATCTTAAAATTAAATCAACAGAAGATCTTTGGGGAATATCTGTAAAAGTTTGTAGATCTATCATTGAAACTATTGCCCCCTACTTAGCTGTCATATTTAACACTAGTGTAGACAAGGGAGTATTTCCGGATCTCATGAAACACAGTAAAGTCGTTCCATTGTTCAAATCGGGTGATTCTCAAGAACCCAACAATTATCGGCCGGTGTCAATTCTGCCAGTTCTCAGTAAAGTGTTTGAAAAGTTAATGCTTAGTCAGATGTTACGTCACTTTAATAAAAATTCCATCTTTCATGAACACCAGTACGGTTTCACCAAAGGGCGTTGTACAACTGACGCCGGTGTCACCCTAATAAAGAACATTTTTAACGCCTGGGAAGAGTCGCAAGATGCCATTGGAATATTCTGCGACCTCTCGAAAGCGTTCGACTGCGTTAACCATGAGACGCTTTTGTTGAAACTTGAGCACTATGGGATTAGGAATAGAGCCCTTGGTTTACTTAGTTCATACTTGATGGGCAGACAGGTTAAAGTTCAGATAAACGGTGTAAACTCAATAGGGTCGGAAACGACAATGGGCGTTCCTCAGGGTTCAATATTGGGTCCATTCCTTTTTTTAGTTTACATAAATGATTTGCCCCAATTACTTAAAAATCAACCAAAGATGGTGTTATTTGCGGATGACACATCATTAATATTTAAAATAGACCGACGTTCACAAAATCTTGACGACGTCAATAGCTCTATTCATCAGGTCCAAAATTGGTTTACGGCAAACAACTTGGTTTTAAATAAAAAAAAAACTAAATGTATTAGATTTTCTTTACCAAATGTTAAAAGTAGCGAATGTGACATCATATTGAATGGAGAAAAACTGGAGTTCATTAATCAGACGGTTTTCCTAGGTATCACATTGGACGAGAAATTACAATGGGGGCCTCATATAACATCTCTTGCGGGTCGTCTAAGCTCAGCCGCGTATGCTGTTAGAAAGATAAGACAGTTAACAGACGTAGAAACCGCACGTTTGGTCTACTTTAGTTACTTTCACAGCATTATGTCGTACGGTATTTTGCTGTGGGGTCGGGCTGCTGACATTGAATCCATATTTATTTTACAAAAGAGAGCTGTCAGAGCCCTTTATAATCTGCGTCGCCGTGATTCTCTTAGGGAACTTTTTAAAAAGATTAATATTATGACAGTCCCTTGCCAATTCATTTATGAAAATATTATGTATGTGCGGAAAAATCGTCATCTTTTTAGTAAAATTAGTGATAGACATAATTTTAATACTAGAAATAAAGACAAATTAGATCAACCATTTTTTAGATTAGCTAAAGTCCACAGTTCTTTCATGGGGTATTGTGTTAAATGTTACAATAAGATACCTTCTGACATATTAAAACTAAATGAAGGAAAATTTAAAACTTATGTTAAAAGTACACTTTGTAAACAAGCATATTACAAATTAGAAGATTACATTCAGGATAAGAATGCTTGGAAACATGCTGGTCCTGCTCCATAGGACAATCAAGGGTGTAGACAAAATCCAACTGGTTGATCTATGTATTAACTTTATAGATATACTGTTCCTTTTTTTGTGTTTCTATTTTTCTGTTGACTCACACACTGTTTAATTAATGGTTCCAATGTTTGTAAATATGTGAGTACCATTTACCTAAATTTCTTTAGAAAATGAATAAGTTTACCTCTGCTGGTGATACTTTGTTCTTATAAGTAGCATACTCTGGGTGCATCGTCCTCACATAATATTTTAATTTTAGTACCTATAAATTTTTTTGTAAATCGTTATTTGAAAAGAGTAACTATGGAGTTTCTTGTCCGTTCTTCTCCATAAGAATCTACCTTTCCGAATGGACAGTAGAGTCACTTTATTAATGTAATATTATTATTTTACTGAACTGTAAATGCTGACGTTCAGATGTGCCGTTTAATGGCCTAATTGAAATAAACGTTTTGACTTTGACTTTGATGTGAAACAGTTACCGTTAATAAGGCGCATTTTTCATTTCAATACGAAATACTAAAGAGGGGACCACTGCTTACACAAAGGGTGGCGTACAGCTTCATAGTAACTATGTATAGATATGATGTTGTGTATAGACATCTGCCGGTCGATTCTGTAAACATATCGAAGTGAAGGCTTGGGTGAAGTGATCACGAGGTGAGCTGTCAATCCATATAATCAAGATGGAATGACAGCACACTCAGCTCACCTCGTCATCACTTCACCCAAGCCTTCACTTCGACATTTTTACAAAATCGGCCGGCAGTATCGAATGTATCGATCGTATTTCGTCTGGACGTTGTAGTATGTGTACTCAACCCATAAGGTAGATCTTTATAATGAACAAAGACACCACAGAGTTACAAACATATACAATCGACAGTTGCCACACTAGCGAGAGCAACTTGCCTTTTTTTGTTTTTCATGCTTCTTTGTTTTATAATCAATTTTTTTTTGTAAAAAAAACTTTTACTAAGAAGGACCATCAGAAGTGCTTTTATCCAAGGATTTCAAATATATGGAACATAAAAAAACACATTGTTTCTTGTTACAGAATACTCTCGCAGTCCGCATGAGGGATGACCGTGAAATTAGTTCCAGAATAAGGCGGTTTTTAAGATACGGTATGTACCTACTACCGCCAATTCTGCGCTACTAGTTTTGAACATGACTGATTCATGAGTAATTTACTAGGAAAGATAAACTTATTCAGCGGCTTCAATGACACTACCGACATTCTGGCAAGCTCACAGAGATCTTGTGTTAGGTACGACGCAGGTCCTCTCGGGGCATGGCTGCTTCGGAAGGTTCCTGTGTCGCATAGGCAGGGAGCCGGACGCTCGATGTCACCACTGCGTCGACTGTCGGGAGGACACGGCGCGGCATACGCTTGCAGAGTGTGCAGCTTGGGAGGAGCCGCGCCGTGCCCTCATCTCTGTTGTAGGCGGTGACCTCTCGCTGCCGGCCGTAGTCCATGCTATGGTCGGCGGTGAGGAGTCCTGGGACGCGGTGGTCTCCTTCTGCGAGACAGTTATCGCGCAGAAGGAGGCTGCGGAAAGGGAGAGGGAGATCACAACCGCTCTCCCTGCCCGCAGCAGGCGCATCGGGCGTCGGAGGAGGGCATACGCTGCCCTCTTCCGGCCCCCCTAACTGGGTCCAGGGGCGGCGGACTTGGGGATGTCCGTCGCCCCCCATTCATCCGGACCCGAGGTGGCGGCGCGTGGTGTTCCCGTGCGCCCCTCTTTGACGTAGCGAGGGGAGT
>NDFZ01004590.1:24801-109066 GCA_002192655.3 Mamestra configurata
CAGCTTAGACTAACATCTACCACGAAGTACAAAAATCGACGGTCCGCCTCTCTGTGGTGCCGTCACGACGTGACACTGGCAGAATAGTCGGAACCAGCTCAGTTGCCATAAAAGGAAAAAAAAAAAAAAAAAAAAAAAGGTACATAGACATAGTTAGTTTGAGGGTTGGTCCGTTCCTTGTGGATCTTTATGGGATCGCGTGTTAGCTTACTTTAGGCACATACGGTACTAGTATTGTGCTGGTTTTCAGATATGCAAACATCGTCGCCAAACTCAGGGAGAGGTTAGGACTGGAGGACATCTCTCGGAGTGGTAAGTAAAATCTATTTACCTCTATTTTTTTTTTAAATACCCTTCGCTGGTCAAAAATATCGTGTATAATATACATTACTCTTACTGCCGGTATTATTTACTTTAAATCAGATTATCTACACAAGGGGTGGCGTCTGTCACACAGCTTCCTAACCATCTATAGTTATGATGCTGCGAATAGACATTGGTCTCGACCGTATTTTGTCGGGAAATTGTAGTATGAGTTCAGCCCTAAGGTGTACATCTGTATAGGGAACAAAGGAACACCAAGTTAAATAAGTATTTAAAATATAGAGGTCCTTCTAGTAAAAGTGTTTCTAGTAAAATAAACTCTCAAAGTTTACTTCAAATGTGAAGGACTTGGGCAAGTTACACGGGTTGTTACATAAAAAATAAAAACATTATTTCTTTTTACAGTCCACTCTCCCAGTCCGCATGAGAGATGACCATGAAACAGGTTCCAGAATTAGGCGGGGTTTAAGATACGGTATGTATTACTATCAATTCTACAGTTTTGGCATTGTTTGAGTTTTTTTACCATCCCGTTTTAGCGTCTAGAAGTCAGTGGTATTACTTCCCCGACGAGCTTCTTGATATACAAAGGGCTTTATTACCATTATGCATTAGTTATCAATCAAAGACATGGCTTATGCAAAATATCACTTTAAGAAAGCTGATGTGTGCTCGTGCTCCCATACAAAAGTTACTCGTTATATAGCAATGGTTTACTAAATTAATGTCTCTTTTCAGGTGGATTAAATCTGCAACGCGCAGAAGTGATCTCAAACTTTTGAAATTGATGAAAGTTGGCACCACGCTGCTTCCCTACACTAGTATAGTATGTAAGTATATAGTAGTTGTGTATTTACAGTTATTGCAACTTGTTATTGTAATTTGTAAAGCAAAAGTCCTTTTTTTGTTTCAATGGGATTTGAAATTTATTTTGTCATGAATGACGTACAAATTGATTGATTTGATTGTTGAATGAATGCATTTATGGTTCCGAAACATAACAACTATTCAAGATTCTGCGCGGTCTGTTTCTAATCGAATTACAATTTTAAATTGCACTACATGTGCGATGCTTCAACTTATATGATACATGGTTTTTAACTTTTTACATTTTGTCATTTGTAGGTGTACGGGAAGCTGCCAACGAACAAGAATGATAGTACCCATAGCCACTAGTAGACCCATGGCTACTGGTGGCTGAAAATTGGCTTTATTAGCCTTATTCGAGCACATGCTCGGAACCCCACCACAACCACAGTCAACAGTACTCAGCCACTGTAGCCGACTTATACAGTGGCGACAGTAACAGCGTCCGGCTCAAGAAAAACGACCTAATTGAAACGACAGTCGCACGAAAGTGTGTCATGTTGTTTATTGTGGGGCTTTAGGGACGATATTGTTTTTGGCAGAATGAAACTTTGATGTAGATTGCTATGTATTAGTAGGTTTTTGTTCAATATTTATTTGATCAAAGGGTTTTATACAATAATAATAACCCCACCACCGTATCTCTACGTTGATGTCGTGGTAGGGCTTGCATGCCCCAATAAACCTTAGATCATACCTACATAGGTTGAGGGGCCAGGCAAAGAGAGATACAATCCGCAAGACAGTTTTGTGGCGAACTTTTGGGAGTAGCGACCCCACGGACTTAATCTCCCGGGTAGTCTTATCTCTGGCTTACCTTTATTGACTGGCCGGGGTGATAACTGACGAGGAAGAGAGCTCCCACCACATGCTTGCCTTAATCGGCTGGTCTGATTGGAGATTCGCTAGAGCCAACGTGATAGGTAGAAGGATCAATAATCCAGTAAGATGCTGGTAGGGATCTTGACCGTACCTACTTCCGACCGAGATTGTCAAACACATACAAATAATAATAATAGATCCTTTTTTAATTTATATTAATGATTTAAAATTTGAATTTTATTATTTAGAAATTTAATGTTATTGTAATCTTATACTTATATACTAATTGCTGTAATATTTTATTGTTTCATGCATGTATTGATATTAACTATGTATTATTTGTTTTGTAAGTAATTCATTATGGAACACAATAAACAGGCAATTTTTTTTAATAGATCCTTTATTTCAGGCAACTAAGGCCCATTAAAATTAAATACATACTGTATAAGAATAAAAACAATTACCATAAACTACTACATATGTGATAAACAAAACATAAAAACCACTACACACGAAGTGACGGCGTCGTGTTATGCAAACCCTCGCAAGGGTTCGCATAGCCGGCCGCGGGAACGCCGATACAGCACACCTTTCGGCCAAACCTCTTCCTTGAGGAAGGTCACCAAATGATGAGTTGGAACGCGGTTATGTCTAGTGAGTAGTGAGGTCCTGCTGCTTCCTTGTTGAACAGATCTGATCTCGCTTTATACTGTAAGCTAAGCAAGACATTCCACCAGTAGGCAGTACATCAGCCTGAGTAATTTCATGACACTATAGAAGTTATTGAATTAACAAAATTTGATTAGGTTTGTAAAAATAAGTGTTTACGATTACAATACAGGTACTCGTAATTTTAAGTTAGATGATAATATTTTTGATGTTTTTTTTTGTTTCATGTGTTTTTTAATATTAAATATTTAAAAATGTAAATTTATATGTAAAGATAATTGAATAAATGAAATAATAATAATAAAATTATTTATTGACAGCAACGACGACTCATATAGTGTTACTAACAATAAATAAAGTTAGTGACCATGTTAGTGACAAATTTACAACAACAATTACATAAACACACAACAAAATAATCATTGCTTCAACATTCCAGTTGAGAAACTGGAGCAACGATTTACAATACGGCAGTCCAGCCTGTCAGCAATCATGCCCAGAATGCTGTTGGAATTGGCTCGCACCCTGCGCACCAATGACGCACATCTTTTACTCATCAATGCAAAAAAGCAATCAATACGCACTTCCGCAAACATCCCTGATGCGCTGCAGAAGCGAGGCAGCCCCATCAATACCCTGAGAGCATTATTATACTGAATGCGAAGGACACTGTACGATCTCAGCGTAAAATATACCCACCACAGGCTACAGGTGTACAATGAGGTACAGAAGTTTCTAAAAAGTGTTTTTTTTTAACCTCCGTAGATGCACGCTTAAACCTGCGGACAATCATATTCGTTCTGACCAACAGCGCCCTCCGCTCCCTTTCAATTTCGTCATCGTCCTTAAGGCTAGCGGTCAAGATATGCCCAAGGTGAATGGGAATGAGACTGTTCAAGGAATGAGTGCACTCTCGATAACGGTACACCATTCATCCTTGTTGGAGGTACCGGTTCTGGACATTTTCTATCAGCCCCAAACACCATCACGACACTCTGTTTCACATTGTACAACAGGCCATGAGCACTGGCGTACCTCTCACACACACTCACCAGCTTCCTCAAACCACAGACTGAGGCACTGAGCAGCACCGTGTCATCTGCATAGTTAATGTTGTTGACATATATGCCATCAATTTAACATCCGACTCTGGGGCTACTCAGCTCCTCAATCAACTGGTCCATGTACAGGTTAAAGAGTGTGGAAAACTCAGACCCCCCTGCCTCACACTTGACTCAAGACCATATGACCAAGACTCGAGAATGCCCCGTCCCACCTAAGTTGACCTGATTCCTGTACCAAAACTTAAAAATATTCGTGATTTGAGGTAGTAGCTTCGCATCATTAAGTTTTTTCCCGAGAGTGTCGTATGAAACCACATCAAAAGCACTCGATAGGTCGAGGAAACAGGCGTAAACCGCGGTGCTACGGCGTGTGTAGTACTCCACAGCGTGCTTAAAGCCCATTATAGCACTTTCGGTAGACAACCCAGGTCGAAACCCAAAGTGGTTGTCGTGTAATTTAACATGTTTAATTGCGCATTAAACACGCTGTCCAATACCTTAGACACAACTGTAGTCAGTGAAATAGGTCTATCGTATATTCCTATCAGTCAATAGTCCAGTCTTATTTTTAGCTACGGGCACTACAACTGTTTTTAATATATCCGGGTGACAAAGATCAAACTAACAAGTGTGTGTGGGTACTTCGCGCAGTGTAGTACTAACAGCTCTCAGTATTTACGTATTTGAAAAATATAATAATGGCCCAAAAAGCCCTTGAAGGTGTAGTGCGCGAGCTACAAAAACTAGTGAGTGGTCTCGCGACAAAAATTAGTGCTCTCGAGGGCAAAATAGATGAGCAAACTGCTATAATAGTTAAACTAGACCAATCGCTGATCTTGTTAACATTAGCTGTTGAGGGTACACCGAAATCTATCCCTCCGAAACTAGCAAACGCCGACGACGGTGGTCAAGAGCAGCCGGAGATTCCAGCGACTACACAGCGACCCTTGCGGCAAGCGCGAGTTAATTCGACCGCTACAACCAAAATTGGATACGCATCCGCTGCAAAAAAGTCAGCCTCTGCAAAATCAAGGATCGATTGGGACGTAGGTGAGACAAATAACCTACCCGAAACTGAACAAGTCAAGGCGATTGTAACTGCAAAATCACAAGCTACCCACAAAAACAACTTTATCATCGCAGCAGTGTGGGGCCACGACTTCAGCGAAAATACGCACCGACGACGTGAAGGATAATTGCCAGGAAAACCTTACCTCCGAAGAAGGCTGGAAACCGGCGCGCAAAGCACGTAACTCCAAACGGCGAGTGGTCACTGGCAGCGGACAGGAGGACGACGAACTCAAAAGTGTAGATAAACTGAAATACGTACAGGCTTGGTCTTTTAAACCGGAGACCACGGTACAAAACGCACTTAACTATTTGAATAAGATTCAAGGTTATGAACAATATCTTGTGGAGAAACGTGTAATAAAAACTAACTACAGGCACGCTGCCTTCGTAATTACCTTTCCTGAGAGCTTGAACGAGCGGATAAATACGCCGGCGACGTGGTCCGCGGAAGTGAAGTTGTCGGACTGATTTCCGAGGTGTCCCCGCGAGCAGCGGGGAGACACAAGCTCCAAGATTCGCACCGGCGCCAGTGCAAGGGCAGTCATCGCCTAATCCTCTCAGTGAACACGATATGAAACGACGAAACGGGAAACTTTCAGTGTCGGTATGCTACTACCAATAGTTTAAATACTTCCCTCTCGCAAACGTTGGGAAAGGTGTGCTCGAACGGTTTGAATGTAGTTCAAGTTAGTAGCAGGAAATGTTCATTAGATCTGTTCTACCAAAATGTTAGGGGACTATGCACGAAATTAAAATCTTTTAAAGTAATATGGTTGAGTCTATGGTTGACTTGGTAGCCATAACCGAGACTGGAATAAATGACTCGATACATGATGGTGAGCAGGCCTCGAGTGGGTACACAATACTTAGATGTAACCGCACGGATGGCCGTAAAAACGGAGGGGTCATGCTGGTCGCCACCGCACGCGGCGCTCTCGAGTTACGCAAAGTACCGTTACATGATAACGCTTGCTTGAACCACCACCCGTTCGAAATCGTATGTGCGACGGTATTTAGACAAAATATTTTCCTCTTTTTGTGTTGTGTTGCGTACATTCCACCAAAAACGATTGAAAGGGAATATTTGTAAATGTTCCATTTATTGGAGTAGTTATGTGTGAAAAATATGATAAAGTTGTTTTAGTGGCTGATAATATGTATTCATCAAATCAAGAGGAAAACATTCGGAATTGTAACAATCGTACTCTCGATTTAGTTCTTACTACTTTGCCCGAAGATGATATTGTCGTAAGCGAGGAACGTAAGGAGTGTTTAACATGTATAGACCCACAGCATCCGCCACTGCGAGTAAGTATAAGTCGTGCCCGAGTCTCTTCCATCCCTGGCGGCCCGGTACCGCAAGCATCTACCTCCCTACCTTCCATTCGTTCTACTTAGCACTTGCAGGGGTTGACTGGAGCGCCCTATATGAAACGAGTAATGCCGACGAAGCATATAAGATTTTTATGACATATTTTACAGGATTTTAGATGATAGCACTCCAAGAAAGAGCTTCAAGCGTGATTGCTCTCGTTATCACTACCCACAATGGTTCACTGCTGACATAATTAGTCATATTAAACAAAAGGCTTTTTGGCATCAATTTTTTAAGAAGAACAAAGAAAAGTATGAATGTACTAGCCCGGCCGCTCATGCATCTGTTCAATAGTTTCTTACGGGAATGCTCGTGTCCGTACGGCTGGAAGTTGACTAGGGTACCTCCGATACCGAAAAGGGGCCCAAGCTCAGACGTTAGTGGATGTAGACCAGTAGCAGTACTGTCACCATTTGCTAAAGTCTTCAAGTCTGCGTTGTGTAGGTACATCTATCCACTCGCAAGTACCCTCACAGCTCAACGACGCGCCGCATGGTTCGAATTTAAAAACAAGTGTTTTTTAAACCTGGCCGCCACAGTACTGGACTCTGAGGCTCAAATGGACGTGGCTTACTTTGACTTCAGGAAGGCATTCGATAGTGTAGACAATGATAATCTTTTAAATAAATTTGTCGAGGGCTGGTTTTACCCCAGCTCTTTGAAAGTTCTTTTCCAGCTAGTTGGGCAACCGCAAGCAAATGGTGGAATCCGCAGGCTACACCTCAGACGCGTATTGCACCCTTACGGGGGTAAGCCAGGGACGAATTTAAGAACCTAATCATTATCATGGTTAATGATCTCCCGGGGGTCATAGAAGACGCTGGCTGCCTATTATTCGCTGACGATCTGAAGTTGTTCATGCGTATAACCAACGAGTCGCACTGTGAAAAGCTTCAACGTGACGTCGATCGGGTGGTAGCATGGAGTGTAAAAAACAAGTTACACTTCAATGTGACGAGGTGTAATATAGTGTCCTTCACGCGGGCCGTGGTACCTCGACGTCATGAATATAGTATGGGCAGTCACGTCATACCGCGGGTGGGGTCGGTGCGAGATCATAGGGTCACCTTTTCTGAGGACCTTTCATTTCGAGCTCATGTCGTGCAAGTGTGCAAAAAGGCCTTCAAAAATCTTGGTTTGTCATACGAGAAACCCGGGACTTTACTAACATGGCAGCAGTGAAATCACTTTATAACGCGTTTTTGCGAAGCAACTTGGAAACTAGTGCTATCATCTCGAATCCTTATGAAACTAAACATTCTCAGATGGTAGAAAAGATGCAGAACAAGTTTACACGATACCTTTAATTTTTTTCATTGTCACATGTTCATTCAATCTGAGAATGTTTAGTTTCATAAGGATTCGAGATGATAGCACTAGTTTCCAAGTTGCTTCGCAAAAACGCGTTATAAAGTGATTTCACTGCTGCCATGTTAGTAAAGTCCCGGGTTTCTCGTATGACAAACCAAGATTTTTGAAGGCCTTTTTGCACACTTGCACGACATGAGCTCGAAATGAAAGGTCCTCAGAAAAGGTGACCCTATGATCTCGCACCGACCCCACCCGCGGTATGACGTGACTGCCCATACTATATTCATGACGTCGAGGTACCACGGCCCGCGTGAAGGACACTATATTACACCTCGTCACATTGAAGTGTAACTTGTTTTTTACACTCCATGCTACCACGTTTACTACGTCTTGTTCTAAGTTAGACTGTGAGACCTGAATATATGTGCGCGTATGTGTGTCAAAAGGTTTAGTGGCTGTCGCTCGTTTAATGTAGGGGGCGCTACTGACTATAGTTGCAAGTATTTGTCGGTGGAATTTCGCTTCAGGACATACGATTTCTTATCGGGCGAGCGGTATCATCGCAAGATGAAATCGCATCGCATCATCGCGCGAGCGAACAATAGGACGGCGCCTTATCGAGACTGATCATGTATGAAGAAGATTGACGACCTGATGCATCTGATCGCAAAATATCTAGATATTTTGAAAGCCAGATTGCGATCCGCTAGTCGTGATCATGATTGAACATGTAAGCGCAGGGTTGCGTCAGTACAAGCTGTGTGCTCTTTGAAAATGGACTCCGATGACAAGTCAACGAAACATTTTTCCCTCCATACTGAAGTAGTTTTATAACTTTCGGCTTCAGCAGTTAGTTGGATTCCATTTCGTAGATTTAAAGAAGGGTACAATTCTCTTTTGAGGAACCACTGTTTAACCCAGTGTTGCCACCCGTACAGCCCCCTCCCGTATATAGTGTTGTTCTATATTTTAGTCTATAGAGCTTTATATTCTTGAAAAATAATCTAGTAAGTACGTCAAATACTATATTTTCAACAAATCTGAAATTCTGAGGAGTCTTTCAAATAAAATCCCATTCAAGGCCAAAATACATTAGTAAAACGATCATGATGCTGATTATGGTTCTAAAAACAATGCAAGAAGAACAGGATCTAAATATTTTCTTATAAATAACGAAAACTTAAAACGAAATTATAAATGTTCTTACTTATACTATTTTTTCCGTAATTTTCCAGAAGTACTATTAGTGGAGTGCCTTTAGCGCCTATAGTATTGAAACTTACCACCATGGGCGTATATAAGGGGGGTCTAGGGGGTCCGAACCCCCCTTAGCATAAAAATTGCGGAATATTGGACGTATTCAGACTTTATCGGGACGCTAAATATTCCGATGTTGCTTTACCTACTTTGATAGATATTTTGAAAAAATTATATATTTGTGGCAATTGCTGCATAGCTGTACTGTCTTTTAATTTGACACACTGGCTCTGGCAACGCTTATTCAGATACATCGGTACACGGACAATACGTCGGTAAGACTCGTGTTGAGTGGCTCTCGGCTGACGCAGGTGCTTTCTAGACATTGGTGTTTCGGAAAGTTCCTGTGTCGCATAGGCAAAAAAAAACGGATAATATGTGCCACAAAATTAACTAAAATAAAACACTAAAATTTGTGGACCCGCGGACCGGGGACCGGACACCCGCGGGACCTACATACGCCCGTGCCTACTACTAACCGGAATCCCATTACTGTGATCGTTAATTATGAAACCTGTTGGATTGCATTATTAATGAGGTATATAACAAAGTTTACCAATTAATATTCTTTGCTTTTTAATTAAAAATTAAAAAAAGAACACAGAAGAATACCTACTTATAATCTGATGCATTAAAGGCTTTTTTTAACCGTTGCCCCACACTAGGAATTTCTCCTGTATCGTGGGTACGTTTACNGTTTACTACGTCTTGTTCTAAGTTAGACTGTGAGACCTGAATATATGTGCGCGTATGTGTGTCAAAAGGTTTAGTGGCTGTCGCTCGTTTAATGTAGGGGGCGCTACTGACTATAGTTGCAAGTATTTGTCGGTGGAATTTCGCTTCAGGACATACGATTTCTTATCGGGCGAGCGGTATCATCGCAAGATGAAATCGCATCGCATCATCGCGCGAGCGAACAATAGGACGGCGCCTTATCGAGACTGATCATGTATGAAGAAGATTGACGACCTGATGCATCTGATCGCAAAATATCTAGATATTTTGAAAGCCAGATTGCGATCCGCTAGTCGTGATCATGATTGAACATGTAAGCGCAGGGTTGCGTCAGTACAAGCTGTGTGCTCTTTGAAAATGGACTCCGATGACAAGTCAACGAAACATTTTTCCCTCCATACTGAAGTAGTTTTATAACTTTCGGCTTCAGCAGTTAGTTGGATTCCATTTCGTAGATTTAAAGAAGGGTACAATTCTCTTTTGAGGAACCACTGTTTAACCCAGTGTTGCCACCCGTACAGCCCCCTCCCGTATATAGTGTTGTTCTATATTTTAGTCTATAGAGCTTTATATTCTTGAAAAATAATCTAGTAAGTACGTCAAATACTATATTTTCAACAAATCTGAAATTCTGAGGAGTCTTTCAAATAAAATCCCATTCAAGGCCAAAATACATTAGTAAAACGATCATGATGCTGATTATGGTTCTAAAAACAATGCAAGAAGAACAGGATCTAAATATTTTCTTATAAATAACGAAAACTTAAAACGAAATTATAAATGTTCTTACTTATACTATTTTTTCCGTAATTTTCCAGAAGTACTATTAGTGGAGTGCCTTTAGCGCCTATAGTATTGAAACTTACCACCATGGGCGTATATAAGGGGGGTCTAGGGGGTCCGAACCCCCCTTAGCATAAAAATTGCGGAATATTGGACGTATTCAGACTTTATCGGGACGCTAAATATTCCGATGTTGCTTTACCTACTTTGATAGATATTTTGAAAAAATTATATATTTGTGGCAATTGCTGCATAGCTGTACTGTCTTTTAATTTGACACACTGGCTCTGGCAACGCTTATTCAGATACATCGGTACACGGACAATACGTCGGTAAGACTCGTGTTGAGTGGCTCTCGGCTGACGCAGGTGCTTTCTAGACATTGGTGTTTCGGAAAGTTCCTGTGTCGCATAGGCAAAAAAAAACGGATAATATGTGCCACAAAATTAACTAAAATAAAACACTAAAATTTGTGGACCCGCGGACCGGGGACCGGACACCCGCGGGACCTACATACGCCCGTGCCTACTACTAACCGGAATCCCATTACTGTGATCGTTAATTATGAAACCTGTTGGATTGCATTATTAATGAGGTATATAACAAAGTTTACCAATTAATATTCTTTGCTTTTTAATTAAAAATTAAAAAAAGAACACAGAAGAATACCTACTTATAATCTGATGCATTAAAGGCTTTTTTTAACCGTTGCCCCACACTAGGAATTTCTCCTGTATCGTGGGTACGTTTACAAACATACAAATTCACAAACACAAACAGCCAGACCCGGAACAAATATCTGCAGGCCATATAAATATTTGGTCCGTGCGGGAATCGAACTCACGACACGCAGCGCAGTAGCCAATCACTCAACCACTGCATCAATCGTGTCGTCAAATAATTGACATAGTTTTGTGTAAAAAACCATTCAAATTTTATAAATGTGAAAGTAACTCCGACTGTCTGTTTGTCCTCTTCACGTCTCAACGGCTGAACAGATTTGAATGAAACTTGGCACTAGGGAAAAGGTTGGAATTGGGCTTATGATATTTTTTAGCCTGGGAGTAGGTTCCTTTAAAATAATTTTCAGCTTTAAAACAGGCGCAACGGCTGGTAGAAGCTATCAAACCAAAACCAATCAGTGAAAGCGAAGCGAAAGATCATTCACTGATTAATCACGAAATCTCGAGAACTCCTTGACCTATGGAGATAAGATTTCGCGAAATTAAAGGTCTTAAGAAGCCCCTTTTGATAGTTTTAGCCGCAATGCTCTTGGTTACACGGTTCATCCCCAATGTTCGTAAACTGCCTGTGTACATTTTTCTCAATATTTCAAAACTGGGACATAATGGATCGTAGTTTCCATGACATAAAATAAAATTACTTAAAACGCCCTTTCAGAAAACATGACCCTCATTATTGTCGTAACTTGGTTTATCTTAAGTGGTCAGAATGTGTATTTACGTTAACCCCAATATTTCAAAATTGGGACACTATTGACCTCAGCTTCGGCGACGGGCGATACCCGCTGATTGACCGCCTCTCGGCGAGAGTTCTGACCGCCAAGCGAGCATCACTCAGCGAGTATTAACTATTTGCCATAATCGCCACGCTTGGTAGGCGGGTTAGCGATCGCAGTGTAGCTGTTGCAATGCTCAGAACCACGGAGAATGCTGCTGCCCCTTTCTGGTGAGTCCCTTAGTCACCTCTTACGACACCCACGGGAAGTAATGGGATGGTGGTATTCTTTTACGTCTGACACCATAAAGAACACCACTGATTAGATGTCTGTTTAATTCAAAAGCACATACATCTATTACCTTCATTCATTTTTCTTACCTTCATTTTTTGAGCGAGAAAATAAGCAATAGTTCTTCGTTTCCTCATCGGCGGTGAGCCTAGTGCCCGGCAGCGTCCTCAGCTGTTGTGGAGTCTGGGCTTTGTCGTTTTTGCAAACTCTCTTGTGGTGACCGAATGACAGCATGTCTCGTGACATCGAATTCCTTAAATTGCGAGACGATTGCCCTGCTCGCCACCCCTTTAGGCCGACACTTCTAGCTGGCTATACCACCATATGGCTGACTGTCCACTAGCGCGGAGAAATATTAACCGGAATCTCCGCTCCGCGACAGGCACTGAGATTTTGTGCAATTCCATTGGTTAAAATTTCTCCGCTCTTCTCCTCTTCGCTCCAGTGAACATTCAGCCTATAGCACCAATAAGGTTGGCTTGGTAGGCTTGTGTTTTTGTATGCTGTCAAATTGACGATTGACACCATGGATTGATTGACAATTTGTAGTTTTATAGTCGCTTCAAAAAAAATTCAATGGTTTTATAAAAAAATATAAATTTTCTAAAAAAAGAAACATGAAACTCACTCAAAGTGCGGTATTATATTAATTAATGGTTCTACTAGCTACTTTTGAAATTGACAGGTAAGTGTAATTCTAAGTACGTTTTACGAAATGCCATAACCTAGGTGGGTTTTGTAGACCTAGGTCGACCAGACTTGCATTGCATTGATGCATCTGATCGCAAAATATCTAGATATTTTGAAAGCCAGATTGCGATCCGCTAGTCGTGATCATGATTGAACATGTAAGCGCAGGGTTGCGTCAGTACAAGCTGTGTGCTCTTTGAAAATGGACTCCGATGACAAGTCAACGAAACATTTTTCCCTCCATACTGAAGTAGTTTTATAACTTTCGGCTTCAGCAGTTAGTTGGATTCCATTTCGTAGATTTAAAGAAGGGTACAATTCTCTTTTGAGGAACCACTGTTTAACCCAGTGTTGCCACCCGTACAGCCCCCTCCCGTATATAGTGTTGTTCTATATTTTAGTCTATAGAGCTTTATATTCTTGAAAAATAATCTAGTAAGTACGTCAAATACTATATTTTCAACAAATCTGAAATTCTGAGGAGTCTTTCAAATAAAATCCCATTCAAGGCCAAAATACATTAGTAAAACGATCATGATGCTGATTATGGTTCTAAAAACAATGCAAGAAGAACAGGATCTAAATATTTTCTTATAAATAACGAAAACTTAAAACGAAATTATAAATGTTCTTACTTATACTATTTTTTCCGTAATTTTCCAGAAGTACTATTAGTGGAGTGCCTTTAGCGCCTATAGTATTGAAACTTACCACCATGGGCGTATATAAGGGGGGTCTAGGGGGTCCGAACCCCCCTTAGCATAAAAATTGCGGAATATTGGACGTATTCAGACTTTATCGGGACGCTAAATATTCCGATGTTGCTTTACCTACTTTGATAGATATTTTGAAAAAATTATATATTTGTGGCAATTGCTGCATAGCTGTACTGTCTTTTAATTTGACACACTGGCTCTGGCAACGCTTATTCAGATACATCGGTACACGGACAATACGTCGGTAAGACTCGTGTTGAGTGGCTCTCGGCTGACGCAGGTGCTTTCTAGACATTGGTGTTTCGGAAAGTTCCTGTGTCGCATAGGCAAAAAAAAACGGATAATATGTGCCACAAAATTAACTAAAATAAAACACTAAAATTTGTGGACCCGCGGACCGGGGACCGGACACCCGCGGGACCTACATACGCCCGTGCCTACTACTAACCGGAATCCCATTACTGTGATCGTTAATTATGAAACCTGTTGGATTGCATTATTAATGAGGTATATAACAAAGTTTACCAATTAATATTCTTTGCTTTTTAATTAAAAATTAAAAAAAGAACACAGAAGAATACCTACTTATAATCTGATGCATTAAAGGCTTTTTTTAACCGTTGCCCCACACTAGGAATTTCTCCTGTATCGTGGGTACGTTTACAAACATACAAATTCACAAACACAAACAGCCAGACCCGGAATAACTATCTGCAGGCCATATAAATATTTGGTCCGTGCGGGAATCGAACTCACGACACGCAGCGCAGTAGCCAATCACTCAACCACTGCATCAATCGTGTCGTCAAATAATTGACATAGTTTTGTGTAAAAAACCATTCAAATTTTATAAATGTGAAAGTAACTCCGACTGTCTGTTTGTCCTCTTCACGTCTCAACGGCTGAACAGATTTGAATGAAACTTGGCACTAGGGAAAAGGTTGGAATTGGGCTTATGATATTTTTTAGCCTGGGAGTAGGTTCCTTTAAAATAATTTTCAGCTTTAAAACAGGCGCAACGGCTGGTAGAAGCTATCAAACCAAAACCAATCAGTGAAAGCGAAGCGAAAGATCATTCACTGATTAATCACGAAATCTCGAGAACTCCTTGACCTATGGAGATAAGATTTCGCGAAATTAAAGGTCTTAAGAAGCCCCTTTTGATAGTTTTAGCCGCAATGCTCTTGGTTACACGGTTCATCCCCAATGTTCGTAAACTGCCTGTGTACATTTTTCTCAATATTTCAAAACTGGGACATAATGGATCGTAGTTTCCATGACATAAAATAAAATTACTTAAAACGCCCTTTCAGAAAACATGACCCTCATTATTGTCGTAACTTGGTTTATCTTAAGTGGTCAGAATGTGTATTTACGTTAACCCCAATATTTCAAAATTGGGACACTATTGACCTCAGCTTCGGCGACGGGCGATACCCGCTGATTGACCGCCTCTCGGCGAGAGTTCTGACCGCCAAGCGAGCATCACTCAGCGAGTATTAACTATTTGCCATAATCGCCACGCTTGGTAGGCGGGTTAGCGATCGCAGTGTAGCTGTTGCAATGCTCAGAACCACGGAGAATGCTGCTGCCCCTTTCTGGTGAGTCCCTTAGTCACCTCTTACGACACCCACGGGAAGTAATGGGATGGTGGTATTCTTTTACGTCTGACACCATAAAGAACACCACTGATTAGATGTCTGTTTAATTCAAAAGCACATACATCTATTACCTTCATTCATTTTTCTTACCTTCATTTTTTGAGCGAGAAAATAAGCAATAGTTCTTCGTTTCCTCATCGGCGGTGAGCCTAGTGCCCGGCAGCGTCCTCAGCTGTTGTGGAGTCTGGGCTTTGTCGTTTTTGCAAACTCTCTTGTGGTGACCGAATGACAGCATGTCTCGTGACATCGAATTCCTTAAATTGCGAGACGATTGCCCTGCTCGCCACCCCTTTAGGCCGACACTTCTAGCTGGCTATACCACCATATGGCTGACTGTCCACTAGCGCGGAGAAATATTAACCGGAATCTCCGCTCCGCGACAGGCACTGAGATTTTGTGCAATTCCATTGGTTAAAATTTCTCCGCTCTTCTCCTCTTCGCTCCAGTGAACATTCAGCCTATAGCACCAATAAGGTTGGCTTGGTAGGCTTGTGTTTTTGTATGCTGTCAAATTGACGATTGACACCATGGATTGATTGACAATTTGTAGTTTTATAGTCGCTTCAAAAAAAATTCAATGGTTTTATAAAAAAATATAAATTTTCTAAAAAAAGAAACATGAAACTCACTCAAAGTGCGGTATTATATTAATTAATGGTTCTACTAGCTACTTTTGAAATTGACAGGTAAGTGTAATTCTAAGTACGTTTTACGAAATGCCATAACCTAGGTGGGTTTTGTAGACCTAGGTCGACCAGACTTGCATTGCATTGATGCATCTGATCGCAAAATATCTAGATATTTTGAAAGCCAGATTGCGATCCGCTAGTCGTGATCATGATTGAACATGTAAGCGCAGGGTTGCGTCAGTACAAGCTGTGTGCTCTTTGAAAATGGACTCCGATGACAAGTCAACGAAACATTTTTCCCTCCATACTGAAGTAGTTTTATAACTTTCGGCTTCAGCAGTTAGTTGGATTCCATTTCGTAGATTTAAAGAAGGGTACAATTCTCTTTTGAGGAACCACTGTTTAACCCAGTGTTGCCACCCGTACAGCCCCCTCCCGTATATAGTGTTGTTCTATATTTTAGTCTATAGAGCTTTATATTCTTGAAAAATAATCTAGTAAGTACGTCAAATACTATATTTTCAACAAATCTGAAATTCTGAGGAGTCTTTCAAATAAAATCCCATTCAAGGCCAAAATACATTAGTAAAACGATCATGATGCTAATTATGGTTCTAAAAACAATGAAAGAAGAACAGGATCTAAATATTTTCTTATAAATAACGAAAACTTAAAACGAAATTATAAATGTTCTTACTTATACTATTTTTTCCGTAATTTTCCAGAAGTACTATTAGTGGAGTGCCTTTAGCGCCTATAGTATTGAAACTTACCACCATGGGCGTATATAAGGGGGGTCTAGGGGGTCCGAACCCCCCTTAGCATAAAAATTGCGGAATATTGGACGTATTCAGACTTTATCGGGACGCCAAATATTCCGATGTTGCTTTACCTACTTTGATAGATATTTTGAAAAAAATATATATTTGTGGCAATTGCTGCATAGCTGTACTGTCTTTTAATTTGACACACTGGCTCTGGCAACGCTTATTCAGATACATCGGTACACGGACAATACGTCGGTAAGACTCGTGTTGAGTGGCTCTCGGCTGACGCAGGTGCTTTCTAGACATTGGTGTTTCGGAAAGTTCCTGTGTCGCATAGGCAAAAAAAAAACGGATAATATGTGCCACAAAATTCCTAAAATTTGTGGACCCGCGGACCGGGGACCGGACACCCGCGGGACCTACATACGCCCGTGCCTACTACTAACCGGAATCCCATTACTGTGATCGTTAATTATGAAACCTGTTGGATTGCATTATTAATGAGGTATATAACAAAGTTTACCAATTAATATTCTTTGCTTTTTTAATTAAAAATTAAAAAAAGAACACAGAAGAATACCTACTTATAATCTGATGAATTAAAGGCTTTTTTTAACCGTTGCCCCACACTAGGAATTTCTCCTGTATCGTGGGTACGTTTACAAACATACAAATTCACAAACACAAACAGCCAGACCCGGAACAAATATCTGCAGGCCATATAAATATTTGGTCCGTGCGGGAATCGAACTCACGACACGCAGCGCAGTAGCCAATCACTCAACCACTGCATCAATCGTGTCGTCAAATAATTGACATAGTTTTGTGTAAAAAACCATTCAAATTTTATAAATGTGAAAGTAACTCCGACTGTCTGTTTGTCCTCTTCACGTCTCAACGGCTGAACAGATTTGAATGAAACTTGGCACTAGGGAAAAGGTTGGAATTGGGCTTATGATATTTCCGGAAATAAAGCGACAGATAGCTATGGCTGAAGATGCTATGACGCGTCTCCAGAACATCTGAAAAAATCGCGGTTTAAGTTTCAAAACCAAGGCCCGTGTGGTCAAGCACTGGTTTTCCCGATTTTTCTCTTAAAATAAATTAAAGTTGTAGGTATAATTCGTATTTGGGCACCTTGTATTAATGATAATAATACTAAATGCGTTTTGTTTTAATAGATTAATAAAAGTTTAAATACCTATTTTTAAGTCTATAGTTTTTCTGTTCATTGAATGTTTATTTTTATTTGAATTCACCGAATGTCGAATGATAAACACTATATTCGGTATTCGACGAATAATAAGAAACGTGACGACTAATGCCGAATACCGAATAATAGCGAGTATTCGCGGCATCTCTAGTATTTGTATTAATGGTTAACTGGTATAATGTTAATATATATATTTGTAGTTAACTGGTTTAATGTTAATAATCTAACTAAGAAAAAAACTAACTGCATAAAGTTCAAGTTACCACATATTAGACAAGTGAACACTAGTGTGTCAATTAAAGGTGAAGAGTTAAAACCCAAAGATAGCACAGTGTTCTTAGGCATAACTTTAGATGCGAAGCTTCAGTGTATAGATAAATTATGCCAAAAACTTAGCTCTGCAGCATACGCCGTGAGAAAAAATCGTGGTGAGACAGCCCGTTTGGTATGCTTTAGTTATTTTCATAGTGTGATGTCATATGGCCTTCTGTTGTGGGGAAATGTAGCCGACTTGATCCCTAGACACTTTTGATATGTATAGATCAAATACTCTTATACTAAATGAGCGGCACCCTAGTAAAACAAAATTATTTTCATCCCCCCATCTCGGAAAGAGTATTTTTGCTCTTCGATATCTGAGTGCAAACGCCATTTTTATCTGCTTGAGGATAAAGTAAATTGAATATCGAACACCGTGTGCACTAAGTTTGTGAATTCAAAACATTATTAAACCTATTTACTTCTACTTCCATGGTGTCGAATTTATGATACAATCTTTTTTAATTTGTTCCAAACTCAGACTCGGAACTTTTTTGGTGTACTTTTTTTAATTTGCTTTGCGCGCGCCATTTAGTTCAGGTCATATTATTAAAACCTTAGGTTAAAAACAAGAAACTTGAAAACAAGTGAAAAACCTAAAATTAGTGATTCTAGCGACGAGGAAGTTTATTTGACGCCAACAGAATTGACTGAAACTGTTAATAATGCGCAAAAGAGCTTTCTCCCTCAACAATCACGTTAGAAGTATTTGGAACAGTACGATATGTTTAACACGTGGCGACTAGCTAAAGTAGCAAAAAAATTCTCAGGAAACGTTTTGCTGGTATATTTTATTGAATTATCCGAGACCAAGAAATCAAGCACTCTATGGAGTACGTATTCAATGCTAAAAGCAACAATAAACTTATAAAAGACAAACATATCGACACCTATCCTAAATTAGTGGCATTTTTAAAAAGAGCCTCACCTGATCATTAACCAAAAAAATCGAAGGTTTTCGTAGCATCTGAAATTTAAAAGTTTCTTAACGTAGCACCTGATTACTTTTGCGTAGCAACTGACTTACTTTTGCCGCCAAATATACGGAATATTTGGCGGCAAAAGTAAGTCAGTTGCACATTCAGTATCTACTTAAGTATATTAATCAACTACTTAACATAACCTTATATGTACTTAGTAGATGTTGATAGACATTATTATGCATGCATATCACTTTTATTAATTTACTCTTTACGGAGCATGTCGAACTAATGAACTAACACAACTTAATGTCAAAAACATTGAGAAACATTCAGATGACTTACTATTAATTAATTTACCTAATACAAAGACAAAAAGAGACCGCAACTTCGTCATTCGCAATGAATACGTAACAATTGTTAAGAAATATCAAGCCTTACGCCCGCCTAACACTCCAATCAATCGATTTTTTCTACAATATCGCAGCGGAAAGTGTGCTAAACAGCCTATGGGTGCTAATAAAATTGGCAGTATCCCACGAGAAATAGCAACATTTCTTGAACTTCCAGAACCCATGTTGTACACGCCACACTTTTGGCCGATTCAGGAGCTGATCTCCTGTCCCTTAAGCGCCATGGAGGCTGGAAGTCCAATGCGGTTGTAGAGGAATACATGGAGGATTCCATCCAAAATAAGTCTAAAATATGTAAAGGCATCGTAGGAGCCATTACACTGAAAGAGCCTCAGTCAGATCCTTGGACTGGCCCTTCTACATAAAAAATGAGCCGTTACGAAACACCTAACCATCGCCCTCTCTCGCCAACATTTAGAGTAGAGTAGAGTAGAGTAGGGACTCCATTTTCCGCACTTAGACTCCTGCTCGCCTACATTTACGCCAAGGGAATCCAATGAATCGGTACAACTATAAGTATGACAGATAGTTTACACTAAAACTAAAGCAGGTACCTAAAAAAATATTACACTCAACATAATAAGTAACTGTAGCTGTACAAAACTTTCAATTTTTTTAAAATTAGACCTAAGTATTATTTGTTATAATAGATTATTCTGTATATGTTTTGTTTGTTATTAATGTGATTTTCAATGTTTTTTTTTTGCAATTAGTAATTTCCTTGCTGAGGTGGGATAAAAAGTTACGTGTTGCACTCGAGTACACAGATTTTTCACCTCTTGCTCTTTTGATTCCCTCGCTAACGTTCAGGATTCTAATTTTTGAATCACTCGCTGCGCTTGTGATTCTATTTTAGAATCCTTCGCTTGTTCGGTCATCAAAATTGAGCACGCGTTTAAAGAGCAACTTCGCACTCTTGTATAACAAGTGTCTATTTCCTTTTTTTTTCAGGTGAGATAACAAAAGGATCAAGAAAATATTTTAAAGTTAGTAATGGAATGGTAACAGGGACCGCCAAACAAATTAAATGCCTAAGCAAGTATTATGGCATACTGATGATAAAGTTTAAACAATCAATATTTACAGTACATAGGATTCATTGCAAAAAGTAAAAAATCAATATGAAGGATTTAGGCCTTAAGATTTCATATGGTTTATATATTGAAGATTTATTTAATGAATTTTCTCATCCTGATCACGAATACAGTCCTTGTCAGGGTATAGAAAACGTGAGCATTTTTGTAAATAAAAAGACGAGGAAGAAATGCAAAAAGCACCATGTATTCGAACATGCTCAACAGCCGCCCATTGCATTTCGTTTATCAAGACTCGGCAAACCTACTGAAAAAGGTTTAATCACGAGACTCTCAAGCATGCCTGAACTAAGTAAATGTACGAGACAAGTCCCCCCACGAATCAGAAGCGGGCATGGATATGATCCAAAACATAACAAAAACAAGCAAAGTCCTTTTCAATCAAAATTTATTGCCAATGTATTCTCCGAGCATCGGTTCGACAATTGGTTCTTGAACCCTAACTATCCTAGCCAAACGAAATGGAAAATCTATAGGTGTCAACTAGGCGCTGTCGAGGATAGTTGCTGTTGTTCTTGTAACTCTGATGCTATGTTTGAAGTAATGAAGGGTTTGTATGACTGTTACAAAGCCAAAAATTGTGATGATTGTGATTGTGTACTTTGCGGTTATAAAACACAAGCGGAGAGAAAACTCGACAAATTAAGAAAATCTATGACATCTGCAGCAAGAGAAAAAATATTAGAAGGTAAGACGCCAGAGGAGAAAGAATTTATTTTGAAAGAAATGGCAAAGACAAGACAACCATTACCATCAGGAAAGACGCCATCGGAAAAAGCTTTGATAGATAGAACAAGAAGAGAGCTTGGGTTACCACCTTCACCTAAAAGTGCATCTGAAAAGGCTAAAATGCGCAAAGCAGAAGCCGCAGGTATTATCACACCATTAGAAGGGAAAACTCCTGAAGAGAAAGAGAAAATTTTGAAAGCACAAGCTGATATGGGGTTGCCACTTCCAGTAGGGAGAACCGATTCGGAAAAGGCTTTGATAGAAAAAGTTAAAAAAGCAAAAAAACGTACTATGACAAAAGCTTTACTTACACCTCTATCAGGTAAAACACCAGAAGAAAAAGAAAAAATCCTACGAGGGCGTGCCATGAAAGGGTTACCACTCCCAGAACCTTCATCACCATCAGAAAAAAAACTTATTGCCAAAGTTCGTGCCGATCTTGGTCTACCCAAGGAACCTACAACAAAATCTCTTAGAGAAAAATATGAACAAGCAGCTAAAGCTGGTTTACTACAGCCCTTGGAAGGCAAAACACCTGAAGAGAAAGAAAAAACATTAAAAGGTTTACGTAGTTTAGGAATTCCATTACCTGAAGGACGGACACCATCAGAAAAAGCTCTCATAGCAAAAGTCAAAAGTGCTCCCCGTTCGATTGTGGCACCTTCTGAGCAATTGCGTAGAGCTAAAGCGGAAGGATTATTAACTCCACTCGCCGGAAAAACACCGGAACAAAAAGAAAAAATTATCAAGGGACTTGCCATGAAAGGTCTACCTCTTCCTGAAGCTGCGTCACCATCAGAAAAAAAACTTATTGACAAGATTCGCGCCGATCTTGGTCTACCCAAGGAACCTACAACAAAATCTCTTAGAGAAAAATATGAACAAGCAGCTAAAGCTGGTTTACTACAGCCCTTGGAAGGCAAAACACCTGAAGAGAAAGAAAAAACATTAAAAGGTTTACGTAGTTTAGGAATTCCATTACCTGAAGGACGGACACCATCAGAAAAAGCTCTCATAGCAAAAGTCAAAAGTGCTCCCCGTTCGATTGTGGCACCTTCTGAGCAATTGCGTAGAGCTAAAGCGGAAGGATTATTAACTCCACTCGCCGGAAAAACACCGGAACAAAAAGAAAAAATTATCAAGGGACTTGCCATGAAAGGTCTACCTCTTCCTGAAGCTGCGTCACCATCAGAAAAAAAACTTATTGACAAGATTCGCGCCGATCTTGGTCTACCCAAGGAACCTACAACAAAATCTCTTAGAGAAAAATATGAACAAGCAGCTAAAGCTGGTTTACTACAGCCCTTGGAAGGCAAAACACCTGAAGAGAAAGAAAAAACATTAAAAGGTTTACGTAGTTTAGGAATTCCATTACCTGAAGGACGGACACCATCAGAAAAAGCTCTCATAGCAAAAGTCAAAAGTGCTCCCCGTTCGATTGTGGCACCTTCTGAGCAATTGCGTAGAGCTAAAGCGGAAGGATTATTAACTCCACTCGCCGGAAAAACACCGGAACAAAAAGAAAAAATTATCAAGGGACTTGCCATGAAAGGTCTACCTCTTCCTGAAGCTGCGTCACCATCAGAAAAAAAACTTATTGACAAGATTCGCGCCGATCTTGGTTTACCTAAGGAACCCACAACGAAATCTCTTAAAGAAAAATTTGAACAAGCAGCTAAAGCTGGCTTACTGCAGCCATTGGAAGGTATGACGCCTGAAGAGAAGGAAAAGACATTAAAAGGTCTACATGATTTGGGAATTCCATTACCTGAGGGACGGACGCCATCAGAGAAAGTTCTTGTTGCTAAAGTCAAATCTTCACCTCGTGCAGGTTCAATAAAAACAGCAGGAATAATGACTCCCCTAACAGGTAAATCACCAGAACAAAAAGAAAAGATCTTGCGAAAGCGGGCGATGAAAGGCATACCACTCCCCGAAGGTGTTACACCATCAGAAAAAAAACTTGTTGAAAAGGTTCGCGCCGATCTTGGTCTACCTACGGAACCTACAACAAAATCTCTAAGAGACAAACATGAACAAGCAGCTAAAGCTGGCTTACTAGAGCCACTGGAAGGCAAAACACCAGCACAGAAGGAAGCTCAACTAAAAGGTCTTCGTGATATGGGAATTCCATTACCTGAAGGACGGACACCATCAGAGAAAGCTCTTATAGCCAAAATCAAGGCTGCTCCCCGTTCGTTAGCGGCACCTTCCGAGCAATTGCGTAGAGCAAAAGCGGAAGGTTTATTAACTCCGCTTGCTGGCAAAACACCAGCACAAAAAGAGAAAATTTTAAAGGGTCTCGCTATGAAAGGTTTACCCCTCCCGGAAGGTAAATCACCATCAGAAAAAAAACTTATTGAGAAGGTTCGCGATGACCTTGGTCTACCTAAGGAACCTGATACGAAATCAATGAAAGAAAAATATGATCAAGCAGCCAAAGCTGGCTTACTACAGCCACTGGTGGGCAAGACACCTGAAGAGAAGGCAAAAATATTACAGGGTCAATATGATATGGGAATCCCGTTACCTGAAGGACGGACGCCATCAGAAAAAGCCCTTATTGCCAAAATTAAAGCTTCGCCCCCAGTTGGTTCAATTAAGACAGCAGGTGTAATGACGCCACTCACAGGCAAATCACCAGTACTTAAAGAAAAAATCCTGCGAGCGCGGGCAATGAAAGGCATACCACTCCCAGAAGGTGTTACACCATCAGAAAAGAAAATGATAGACAAGGTACGCGCCGACCTTGGTCTACCTAAAGAACCTACAACAAAATCTCTAAGAGACAAACATGAACAGGCAGCTAAAGCTGGCTTACTAGAGCCACTGGAAGGTAAAACGCCTGCACAGAAGGAAGCGACACTAAAAGGTCTCCGTGATATGGGAATTCCATTACCTGAAGGACGGACTCCATCGGAGAAAGCTCTTATAGCCAAAATCAAGGCTGCTCCCCGTTCGTTAGCGGCACCTTCCGAGCAATTGCGTAGAGCAAAAGCGGAAGGTTTATTAACTCCGCTTACTGGCAAAACACCATCACAAAAAGAGAAAATTTTAAAGGGACTCGCTATGAAAGGTTTACCCCTCCCAGAAGGTAAATCACCTTCAGAAAAAAAAATTATTGAGAAGGTTCGCGCCGATCTCGGTCTACCTAAGGAACCTGATACGAAGTCAATGAAAGACAAATATGATCAAGCCGCCAAAGCTGGCTTACTACAGCCACTGGTTGGTAAGACACCTGAAGAGAAGGAAAAGATATTACAGGGTCAATATGATATGGGAATCCCGTTACCTGAAGGACGGACGCCATCAGAGAAAGCCCTTATTGCCAAAATTAAAGCTTCGCCCCCAGTTGGTTCAATTAAGACAGCAGGTGTAATGACGCCACTCACAGGCAAATCACCAGTACTTAAAGAAAAAATCCTGCGAGCGCGGGCAATGAAAGGCATACCACTCCCAGAAGGTGTTACACCATCAGAAAAGAAAATGATAGACAAGGTACGCGCCGACCTTGGTCTACCTAAAGAACCTACAACAAAATCTCTAAGAGACAAACATGAACAGGCAGCTAAAGCTGGCTTACTAGAGCCACTGGAAGGTAAAACGCCTGCACAGAAGGAAGCGACACTAAAAGGTCTCCGTGATATGGGAATTCCATTACCTGAAGGACGGACTCCATCGGAGAAAGCTCTTATAGCCAAAATCAAGGCTGCTCCCCGTTCGTTAGCGGCACCTTCCGAGCAATTGCGTAGAGCAAAAGCGGAAGGTTTATTAACTCCGCTTACTGGCAAAACACCATCACAAAAAGAGAAAATTTTAAAGGGACTCGCTATGAAAGGTTTACCTCTCCCAGAAGGTAAAACTCCTTCAGAAAAAAAAATTATTGAGAAGGTTCGCGCCGATCTCGGTCTACCTAAGGAACCTGATACGAAATCTATGAAAGACAAATATGATCAAGCAGCCAAAGCTGGCTTACTACAGCCACTGGTTGGTAAGACACCTGAAGAGAAGGAAAAGATATTACAGGGTCAATATGATATGGGAATTCCGTTAGCTGAAGGACGGACGCCATCGGAGAAAGCCCTTATTGCTAAAATTAAAGCTGCGCCCCCAGCTGGTTCAATTAAAACAGCGGGTGTAATGACGCCCCTAACAGGCAAATCACCGTTACATAAAGAAAAAATCTTGCGAGCGCGGGCGATGAAAGGCATACCACTCCCAGAAGGTGTTACACCATCAGAAAAGAAAATAATAGACAAGGTACGTGCCGACCTTGGTCTACCTAAAGAACCTGCAACGAAATCTCTAAGAGACAAACATGAACAGGCAGCTAAAGCTGGCTTACTAGAGCCACTGGAAGGTAAAACGCCTGCACAGAAGGAAGCTCAACTAAAAGGTCTTCGTGATATGGGAATTTCATTACCTGAAGGACGGACACCATCGGAGAAAGCTCTTATAGCTAAAATTAAGGGTGCTCCCCGTTCGTTAGTGGCACCTTCCGAGCAAATGCGCAGAGCAAGAGCGGAAGGTCTATTAACTCCGCTAACCGGCAAAACACCAGCGCAAAAAGAAAAAATTTTAAAGGGACTTGCTATGAAAGGTATACCCCTCCCGGAAGGTAAATCACCATCAGAAAAAAAACTTTTTGACAAGGTTCGCGCCGATCTTGGTCTACCTAAGGAACCTGATACGAAATCTATGAAAGAAAAATATGATCAAGCAGCCAAAGCTGGCTTACTACAGCCACTGGTTGGTAAGACACCTGAAGAGAAGGAAAAGATATTACAGGGTCAATATGATATGGGAATTCCGTTAGCTGAAGGACGGACGCCATCGGAGAAAGCCCTTATTGCTAAAATTAAAGCTGCGCCCCCAGCTGGTTCAATTAAAACAGCGGGTGTAATGACGCCCCTAACAGGCAAATCACCGTTACATAAAGAAAAAATCTTGCGAGCGCGGGCGATGAAAGGCATACCACTCCCAGAAGGTGTTACACCATCAGAAAAGAAAATAATAGACAAGGTACGTGCCGACCTTGGTCTACCTAAAGAACCTGCAACGAAATCTCTAAGAGACAAACATGAACAGGCAGCTAAAGCTGGCTTACTAGAGCCACTGGAAGGTAAAACGCCTGCACAGAAGGAAGCTCAACTAAAAGGTCTTCGTGATATGGGAATTTCATTACCTGAAGGACGGACACCATCGGAGAAAGCTCTTATAGCTAAAATTAAGGGTGCTCCCCGTTCGTTAGTGGCACCTTCCGAGCAAATGCGCAGAGCAAGAGCGGAAGGTCTATTAACTCCGCTAACCGGCAAAACACCAGCGCAAAAAGAAAAAATTTTAAAGGGACTTGCTATGAAAGGTATACCCCTCCCGGAAGGTAAATCACCATCAGAAAAAAAACTTTTTGACAAGGTTCGCGCCGATCTTGGTCTACCTAAGGAACCTGATACGAAATCTATGAAAGAAAAATATGATCAAGCAGCCAAAGCTGGCTTACTACAGCCACTGGTTGGTAAGACACCTGAAGAGAAGGAAAAGATATTACAGGGTCAATATGACATGGGAATCCCGTTACCTGAAGGACGGACGCCATCAGAGAAAGCCCTTATTACCAAAATTAAAGCTTCGCCCCCAGTTGGTTCAATTAAGACAGCAGGTGTAATGACGCCACTCACAGGCAAATCACCAGTACATAAAGAAAAAATTCTGCGAGCGCGGGCAATGAAAGGCATACCACTCCCCGAAGGTGTTACACCATCAGAAAAGAAAATAATAGACAAGGTACGCGCTGACCTTGGTCTACCTAAAGAACCTACAACAAAATCTCTAAGAGACAAACATGAACAAGCAGCTAAAGCTGGCTTACTAGAGCCACTGGAAGGTAAAACGCCTGCACAGAAGGAAGCTCAACTGAAAGGTCTTCGTGATATGGGAATTCCATTACCTGAAGGACGGACACCATCGGAGAAAGCTCTTATAGCTAAAATCAAGGGTGCTCCCCGTTCGTTAGTGGCACCTTCCGAGCAAATGCGCAGAGCAAAAGCGGAAGGTCTATTAACTCCGCTAACCGGCAAAACACCAGCGCAAAAAGAAAAAATTTTAAAGGGACTTGCTATGAAAGGTATACCCCTCCCGGAAGGTAAATCACCATCAGAAAAAAAACTTATTGCCAAGGTTCGCGATGACCTTGGTCTACCTAAGGAACCTGAAACAAAATCTATGAAAGACAAACATGAAAAAGCAGCCAAAGCTGGCTTACTACAGCCACTTTTGGGCAAGACCCCTGAAGAGAAGGAAAAGATATTACAGGGTCTACAAGATTTGGGTATTCCATTACCTGAAGGGCGGACGCCATCAGAAAAGGCACTTGTAGCTAAAGTTAAGGCAGCAAAAGAATCGACTCCGACTATTACGACAGAGAAAATAAGAAAAGCCAAAGAAGCTGGGCTGTTCACACCTCTTAAAGGTAAAACACCTGAACAGAAAGAAAAAGTTTTAAAAGGTCTTGCTGAAGCTGGTTTACCATTACCAGAAGGAAAAACTCCTTCCGAGAAAGCATTAATAGATAAAGTCAAAAAAGACTTCGGGATACCCGAGAGAACACCGTCAGAAAAATTTCGTAGGGCTAAAGCAGCTGGTCTGCTAACTCCTTTAGAGGGAAAAACCCTGGCTCAAAAAGAAAAGATACTTAGAGGTAGAGCAGCTGCGGGTTTGCCGCTACCAATAGATAAAACGCCGTCAGAAAGAGCCTTGATAAAGAAGATTAAAGATGAGACTGGATACGTGACTCCATCACCATCAAAAAGATTACAAACAGCTAAAGCTGCTGGATTGCTGACACCGCTTGAAGGTAAAACGCCAGCCCAAAAGGAAAAAATTATCAAAGGATTAGCAGAAGCCGGTCTGCCATTGCCGGAGGGTAAGACAAAATCTGAAAAATCCATGATCTCTAAAATTAAAGCTCGAACACCACCGGAAGGTAAAACTCCATCGGAGAAATCAATTATTGGTAAAGCAAGAGCAGCAGGTCTATTCACGCCAATAACTGGAAAATCACCAGCCGAGAAAGAAAGAATACTTAAAGGTCTTGCTGAAGCTGGGTTACCTTTACCTGAAGGTAAAACAGCATCTGAAAAAGACTTGGTGAAAAAAATTAGAGCTCAGGCAGGTTTGCCAATAGAGGCGACCCCTTCCGAAAAGAAGGGAAAAATCAGAAAGAAACCGAAAAAGGTTGGTGTATCACCATCAAAAAGGGCGGCAGGAATAAGTGCTGAAGAATTTGAAGATATTATCAAAACAACAAAATGCGACCGTGGATGCGGTTGCGATCGAAAAAAAATTAGATTTAAACACAGTTACGTTAAAATCAGAGTGACCTCTCCAGATATATCTTCCTTCTGCGATTGTCCTGGTGAATGCTTCCCACAGGTGAAGAACGGAGCCTTCATTGATAACGACGGTATAAAAGTTACCGTTGGGAGTGCTGTTGGTATACCATCATATTCAATGGTGTGTATTCATCAATTAAAGCCTGAAGCAATAGTACCCTACATAGATGTCAATAAAACACAAACCAACTATAATAAGAATATTAATTTCCTTGAAAAAACTAAATACAAATTAAGCAGTTTGGAATCTGGTCTCAATAATAACAGCAATAAAGCGAATGACAACTTTAACGTCAGCAGTTCTGATATAAGCTTTAGTACTAAACCATATAACACTCAAAGCGAAAACAATTTCGTTCATAGTGATATAGCACATTACAATAACAAGGAGCCGATTTCAAATACTAAATCTGCAAGCAGTTTTGATACCATTCTCATAATCAGAAATGATTTGTCATTAAGTACAAGTACAAGTAACAGCATGGACACAATCAGTTTGACGTCGGTCATGAACAGCAGCATCACGTCTAGTTCCGCGCATTACTCTGGCTATCAATCTACTAATGACCTTCTGAGCATGAACTCACTAGATGGACCAACAACAAGGTAACTAAACCCGATTTCAAAGAGTTAATTTATAATAACCAAGCATGTATAATGTTTAGGAGCTATCTGCAAGACTAGGTGTCTTGCAGATAGCTCCTAAACATTATACAGGATGGAACGGTTAAAGAGCCAAGAGGGGATGTACCCTACATATTGATACTACCATTTTTTTCTTTCACGCTCAATGAACGAAAAACTCGTGCATTATTTCTACCCTTATTTACGGAGTGCATGCATAGTCACTACCTAAGAATAAAATATCCGCACTTTTTGTGTGTCTGCGAGCAATATACTAGGAGTTAAACTTACTGATCACATAAGGTACTCGATACTGCGATAAAACTCAAATTACTGATGTGCGTTACTTGGCTAAAATACCATAAACTCAAACACAATCTAAAATTTCAATCTCCGGACAATATACAAAATTATCAATAATTTAATACGTTTCATTTTCGACAGTGACGATTTCATCGATCATGCCGCAATAAGAGAACGCAACGTATTAAGAAATATTGGAGCAGCACAAAGATATACAATCTTGAGAATGTCTCAATTAGAGGATAACTTTAAAAATAATAAGATGAAGAAAACTATTAAGGAGTCTGAAACTGACGACCCCATCGTGCTCTTCAAGAACTTGCCGAGTAAACTTGATGTATCGAAGATAATGTTTGAGATAATGTCAAAGAAACGTTTCGCGGGTACCTCCTCGATATTCATAGTAGTACCAAAGTCAGAAGATGAAGAGCAACAAGGCTCCAACAATTGTGTTGATTCCATGACTAGTATGCGGTCGAGTGAGTGTCGTTTCACAGCGAACTTTACCAGTCTCGTGGATCCGGGTACATACCCGGATCCACGAGACTTGATGTAACTTAGACACGATGACTCTCTCCATCAACTGTATCTAGTGGTTGGCAATCTTGAATCATCGGCTAAATGCAAGTCGCACTTGCAGACAATGGAGTTCAACACACACAGAAAAATGCGATTGTTGTGGGCCGGGCCACGTTACGTTTTTCACAATGTGAAAACTTTTGCAGTCTACCTTAAACGGTTCATGAGATACGGTTCATGAGATGCAACGCAAGAAGAGTTCTCCTAGAAATTTTGTTGACTAAACAAAATATTCTAGACAAACTCTACTTAGCTTCACACCTTAGTTCGGGCAGGATTAGGTGTGAAGCATAGTAAAATATACCGATTAGTATAGTATCCGCGATTTATTAAACCAAGCCGTTGTTTCGTTTCACTCAGTAATAAAATTTGTTTAAAACCTACAAACCTGAACAGTATAAACGTTTAAGATCCGGCGCTGAAACCACCTCGGTTTACCGAACGAGACGAACAGGTTTGCAGAAAATGAAAAACGTTTTACTTGCAAGATATGCATGTTATAATGACATAGAAATGATGTTCCAAAATTAATCTGAACCAGGTCTCCGACGTATTGAGATGATGAAAGATGAATTTTGTCTAATCAGCAGAACGAATGAAATAGCAGAAACGCTACCGAAGGCTGTCCAAAGCGTTTGAACTGATACAACTGCTGAGAGGCTATGTTGCAACTCCAAGGACCATTGTACAGCGAAAAGTACGCCACTTTTCCTGAAAGGTGCTTTTTGTAATATTTTATTGACTTACATTACTTACATTTCTGAATAAAAAAAAATTGAGTTGAGAATTTGTCAAACACTGACAAACTTTGGGCTTAAAGAAGGCTTTATGTATTAGCTCCTAATACCCAATTGAAGTTCCGACCGGTCTTAAAACTTTGCATACGCATAACACTATAATTACTTTAGAACGTCACAGCACTAAGGCCACTTTCTGTTTAGTTAATTCGCGTTGATCCTTTTACTCTCGGGGTCAAAGTTAGTTACTTTGACCTCCTAAAACCCCAAATAATATTTACGGTACAAAGGCGGCCCACTTAATGTAGCCCACACAAACTGTCTATATACACTTTTTTTACGATTTTTTTTAACCCCCGACGCAAAAAACGACTGTGTTATAAGTTAAAAACTATGAAAAAAATTAAATTGAAAATCCCAACCACCGCCCCGACGTACTCGACATCGCTCTCCTCAAGAATGTTAACCTACAGTTGCATTATGTGGAAGTGCTTGACGAGCTCAATTCGGATCATCGGCCCGTGATCATGGAGTTCGCTCATAGATCAGGAGCCATTTTCAATAGCGCTCTGTCCAACTACATGTTTTCGCAATCGTGGAGAGAGTGTATTCCTAAACCAGGAAAGCCCAAGTCCTCCCCATCCAGTTACCTACGAAAAGCTTATTTACTTACTTTAAGCGACTTAAAGATTATGCCGAAGCCAAGAGCCTAATTCCCCTCAAGCAGTTCGGCTTGAAACGATAGTTGAACAGGTCTTCCGCATCGTTGAGCACATAAGTGATCGCTACCAACGCGGCCTAGTGACGGGAGCCCTGTTCTTCGACATAGCGAAAGCTTTCGACAAGGTCTGGTACAACGGTCTAATATACAAGTTATATCGACTCGGTACTATTTGTCGAACCGCACCTTTCGGTACGTATCGAAGGTGTGCTTTCAGAACCCCACCCTGTTCGCGCCGGTGTGCCCCAGGGTGGTGTGTCCTTATCCCACAGGGGATGCCCCTAGCGAGTGGTCATTTAGTTTAACTTAGTTTGTAAGCCCTGCCTGGGGGCCTTAAATTAATTTGAGGCTACCACAGAATAGTCCGGCTAAGCAGTAACCAGCCTAAGTGTGCTGAACTGCGAGTGGTCATCAAAAAAAAAACATGCGGTCTTTGGGGACTGCCGATAGAAGTGAAAACTAAGCGAAAGCTAAAGCGTTCGGTGACGATGACGCGAGTTCCATGATTTTTGTTCACCCAAAAAGTGCTCAACGCGCCTAAAGAAGTTTTAACTTAAAAAAAAAAAATAGATTGAGGAATTAGAAAAAAAACTTCATAAATGTTACATATGTACTTAAACAAAACGTTAGGCTAATAATTTGAGCGGTCCCCCGACGCGACAACATTTAATCAAAAAATTTCATTCGTACTTACGTAGGGTCATAATTTCAAGGTTATTTTTTTCTTTTTATGGAGTTTCACGTTTACACCATTTCTGTTCTGGTGGCTATTTTTCATAGTTTTTTTAACCTGTTTTAGGCTTTTTACGTTCATACTATTTTTATTATTTATATAGGGTTTTTTTATAATTCTTTAAGGTAGGTACTTATATAAGGTACCTGGTACAATATAAATAAATAATGCATTAGCATTATGAAACACCCTGTTAATAATGTTGAGGTATCGAAACAAAGTCGCCGCTCCATTCCGCACCGTCCTTGGAATAAAAGGCTCGGACTGCACTCGCTACAGGATGTTCCAAACTACGTCATGCGTCATGATAATGAACATATATTTTCATTTTTTTAATAATTCAAATGTTCACATTTTTTAATGAAAGTGTACCTAGTAGGTAAGTAGTCTTTGAATAGATGAAGTGGGCTGCCGTTGTAAGACGACTAAAATGACACCGTGTATAATGCAAGTCTATTAAATATTATTAAATTTTTTTTAGGAAACAGTTTTAGCTGGTTCCGCTGTAAGAAGTCTGCCGAAACATTGGCAAACGATATTCTTCAGTGCGTTGGCCCCAGCTTCAGTTCCATGCCGGCTTGTCGCCGTCGCCTTCATGGTCGGAGTCAGCAACAACAAACAACAAAATCCACCTCGGTTAGCTGCTGTTCACCAGATGTTTTGAAAGTGATGAGGAATCGACCAGCTATAGAACAGAAGCCATCTATAGACATGACATGAGGGTCGAACTGTACCCAAAAAGACTGGCTAGTAAACTTTGTTTTGGAGTACTTTTCTGAAGCATGAACCAATATTATTGTTGTGTCATTTTATGTGCATTGATGAAGATAATGTCATTAAGTTTTCAGAAGTTACGCAAAAAGTTGCCAATTTGGTACTAATGTACTCAACTTTTTTATTCTAATTGAAAGCATGTCTGTAATCCTAACTAATAGTATAAACGCCAAAGAGAATTTGTTTGTTACCACTTAACGTCTTGACGGCTGAACGGATTGGATTGTACTTGGCACACAGTTAGACCATGTCTTGGAATAGGACACAGGATATCGATACTTTTTTCATCCCGGGGATATGTTCTCCTGGGATAATATTCGACTTCCACGCGAGCGAAGTCGCTTGCAAAAGCTGTTTATTTGTATCTGATACAGTTGTTGTTGAGAATTCGATCCGTCCTATGCATAGACTGTTCTGCTCATAGACGAGTACTCGATCACCAAGAGTTTTCCCGCGAGCACACTATACTTCCCGCCGGAGCTGCGGAGGCTGTAAGTGGGCATCGTACGGTCTATGGTATTCTATGGGGCACCAGTCTGGGCTGACAGCCTAACGGCCCACAGTTTTCTATTCGGCGGAGACCACAAGGAGCGGTGACCGTCTTGGTGATGCCGAATGGAGTCCTTCGAGACCACGTTGCTTTGCACCTGCAAAGCTGCCTGCACGCCCCACGCCCCATCTCTGGCCATCAAAGGGATTGACGACTCTTTTAACTGAACAGTAGCAGGCCCGGTACGACGGCAACGTGACGTGACGAGGTCCATCTGTGTATCAAGAGCAAACACATACTGATCAGACATGAGATGAATTATTTAGCTAACTCGCATTTGTTTTAGGTGTAGCTTGGTTCCGTTCGGGTTTGTGGAAGGCGTCTGCATCGTCATCAGTACCGGGGTGCGACCTACCCCTGTTCTAACCTCAGTTCCAGTCCCGAGACGTTCTACGGATCCCGCCCACATGGTTGTAGTCAGCATCAAGAAACTCCAGCATCTCCCACGCCTGGGCTCTGTTATCAGATTTGGAAGTAACAAGCAATCCATTAGTTAAAATAGGCAAGTATCGGAAAATTGTTTTTTACCATACAGCGGGCACTGAAACATTAACAGGAGGGCAGTGAAGCAACGAAACAAATGTTCACACATGGTGACCGCTATAATTTTTTTTCCCCACGCAAAACAAAGTTTGTGGACAGTTGCCCACCAGACACAACACCCGCCTGGTCGGAGATCCTCCCTTTTCAATGGAAGTTTGCGGGGCTTTACACCCTACTAAATGCTTACCTCTATAGATGCACAGATTTGTCGTCAAGAAATGGAAATCACCTTTCACCCTTCACAAGTTACACTCAGACGTTATTTCCTCCCGTAGGTACTAGGTACATTTCTAATATTTTCTTAGCTTTCTTTCTCTACATTCGTTCCGCATGCCTAGTACGCGTAAAGCTTTTGCGTCGTGCGACATTCCTACAAGCTGTGACTACAGATTCTGTCCTGCGCCGCCTAACTTTTCTCACCATCATGGCCGTGGTCAGCAAAACCACAATAAAACAAATCCACTGGATTATTCGAAAGTTACAAGGAATCCAAACGCTAAAGTAGGCAAGTAAATCTTACTTCTATCTTCTTTTATCTGTTTAATTAACACAAAGTCGGATTAGAAATACCATTTATTACTCAAGAACGGCTGGACTGATTTTATTTATTACAAATCGAAAAAAAACCAGATAAATAAATAAAATAAAACATTTTCTTGTACATTTGATACATGAAAAAAAAAACATGGACGAAAAAAAAATTGTATAAATTTCGCCGGGACAGCTTCGATTAAATCTTACCTAATACAAAAATTTCGTGTCGCGTGCACACTGTTTTGTCTGTATGTTTTGAGGCACGGATTGCAAGATATGAGGAGAAGCCCTTGGAACACATTTGCAACAGTGCAGATTCCACATCTACAAATTGCAGCCCGTAGTATCGTCGAGATCGTCGAGATAGTCTCGCATTACATTTTTGAAGTTTCCTACAGTTTGTAACAGTTTTTAACCGACTTCAAAAAAAAGGAGCAGGATCTCAT
The DNA here is from genome assembly GCA_002192655.3 of Mamestra configurata. NCBI lineage: Eukaryota > Metazoa > Arthropoda > Insecta > Lepidoptera > Noctuidae > Mamestra > Mamestra configurata. The sequence goes on from NDFZ01004590.1 coordinate 59,915, forward strand.
GTTGACTGTTTTTTTTTTAAATGTTTGTTCATTGTATTGTCAACGAATGTTAACGGATTTGTATGAGTCTTTTTTTTTTGTTTGGAAGAGTATTTTTTCCGAAAAAGTCCCATGTCAATTTGGTGAAGATCTGGTGAAGAACTTCGATGATTCAATAGGTAACTGAACTCTTTAATAAATATATGAGATTGCAAATCTTCTGTTGTGTGTGTTCTGTTTATGGTTTACACCAGTTTATAAACATAACATCACGCAGGTACGCTATGAAGGGGTACGCAGATGTGTATAAGTCAACCATGTTTTTGGGGTTATCTATTCTGGCATTACTTTACTGTTTATGAACCGGTCTTGATGATTCTTTTTGCGTTGGGTATTGTTATACAAGGTGGAGACGATACGACATTAAATCAAAACACTGGAAATACTAGTTCATACGAATATTTTGTCTTTTATCACAAATTTGATGTCACTACTGCAACAGACTGCTTGGAATATTTCTTCAGAATAGTAGCCACTATCCTTGACTAGTTTCAGATTTTTTTTTACATTTTATGCTATTAAGTAAAGTTAATTTTTTAATTCGGTAACAGGATTTATAATAGTTTCAAAATATTCCTATGAACCAGTATTGCCAGTGTTTTCATTTATTGTCATATCGATGTCTCCAGATTGTATAGGTATATTGAATTTGCATTGGACGTTGAACTTAAAAGATAAACTAGCCTCCTCAACTTAAAATCAATAAAATCTAGTTAACTGAGATATTGTTAGGTTTATGTCAATCCCAAAGCAAAGTAGATATTTAACTATGAGCTGGTCTGGACTTTGAAGACGAAGGCACACAAAGTAACTAGTTAACGGAGAATACTTAGTGCAACCACTCATCCATCATGCAAATAATGTCAATTTAGTTTACAAAAAATACAACCGTATATAGTTAGTTGAGTATTTATGGAATAAAGAAAACAGAATTTATTGTTTTAGAAAAAAAAAATACAACCGACTTCCAAATAAAAAACACAACAAAATATAAAATAACTTTAATTTCGGAAGTCGGTGTCAAAAAACGAAGAAACAACCGAAAACACCGACTTGCAAGATCAAAGTTATTTTATATTTTGTAACTTTGTGTTTTTTTCAAGAGTAAGAGCGCGTTCAAATTCCCACGAGAAGCATTCAATCTATAGTTCGTCTCAAGACACGTTGTAGGTGCCAGCCATATTATTTGAACATTTTTGACTTTAGGCTTCTTGCTTTCTTTAAAAGAATAAAGGTCATATTAATAAAATAGCTTCTGAGAGCGGCTTCACCCGCGTTAATGTCAGAAATTATCCCAAGGGAACATACTCCCGAGATAATAGCCTATGTGCTATTCTAGACCATAATCTATCTGGAAGCCTAATTTCATACAGATTTGTTCAGCCGTTCTGGCGTGAATGAGTAATAAACATTCATCCATGAACCCATCCAAACTTTTGCATTTATGTAGTAGGATGTTTGACATTATTACCTTCCATTATAAAAAAATAAAAAAAGCCTTTATTCTACCATAAATACGTACAACAATTTAAGCATTTTATTCACATTATTGGTTTATTATATGATGATATTTCATTATTATTACTGTTTATTAATTTTAATTAAATTCTTATTTGTAATTGTATCGTTGCCATGTGCTTGTATGCAAATATAGTTTAAAATGTTTATATAAGTATTAAATTATTATTAATTATTAATTATTATTAGACATACCGCCGAGCTGTGACTACAGATTCTGTCATTCACCTCACCATTCTTGCCAAGAAGGTCGTGTTCAGCACATCCACAAGAAGAAATACCCTCGAGATGATTTGAAAGTTTCAAGGAATCCATCAGCTAAAGTATATACGCCTTGCATTCAGTCAACGCGTCACCAGAGTAAGTGCAGCCAAAAATCCTGGCAAGTAAATTTCATTTTTATCACGTTAACAGTGCGGTGTGCCCTATGTGTTAGCCGTGGCACGATCCTGCTGAGATAAACCACCACTTCGAAACTTCGAAAAGTGCCGCAGTTAACTGGTGAGATTTGAACCCGGTTCGCGGCGAGCGTCGTGTTCGTGGCCGCTGCGCCAGGCCAACGTGTGTGTCATCGCGCGAAATTCGTCGCCTGCCTACGAAGACTGCCCTACGTCACGCGCGCTGCTACGGCTCCGCATTGAGTGCTACGCTGCTACGGTGCTACGACGGCCGATACTTATCTGCTACGCGATACATCGCACAGCGGTCTTGACGGGATCCGCTACGTCACGCGCCGCTTACGCATTAAATAAGATAGAGCATTTTTTGTAATCGCACGGATATCGCTGGTATCAATGCAGCACTTTATGCTTATCATGGTTACGTAGCATCTATTCTCCGATACGGCATCATTATATGGGGAAATTCTGTTGATACTATTAAAGCATTCCGAACCCAAAAGAAATGTATTCGATCTATGACTAAAGCCCAACCATTACAAAGCTGTGTCCCAGTCTTTAAAAAGTTAAAAATATTACCACTCCCATCTTTATATATATTCGAACTCTGTATCTTTGTACATAAAAACTTGGCTTTATTTCAAGTACACAATGATGTTTTCACAAGGAAAAGTCGAAATATCCACAAATTATGTGCACCCCAACAAAGAATTAAACTATTTTCGAATAATGTTTACTGTATGGCAATTCAAATTTATAATAAATTACCTAATGTTTTTAAAAATCTTAACCTCATGTCATTTAAAAAGAAACTATTTAACTTTCTATTGCAAAAGTGTTACTACTCTACGAATGAATTTTTAAATGAAAAATTTGATTCAAAATTTAAATTAGACGACGACTTACCCCCTAATAATTGAATGAAATTTCATTTCTTTGACATTGTATTTAAATCTTTCTTTTTTATTCATTGTATTTAATAATTCTTGACATTGTAATTAATAACCCCTGACATTGTATTTAATATTTCTTAACATTATAATTAAATTGATAGCCCCTGACATAGTATTTAATAATTCTTAACATTATAATTGATAGCCCCTGACATTGTATTTGATAGTACTTAGTTAACGTTTTCCTTATTCTCGACATTGTATGGTTTATTATTAATTTTAAATTCTTTGAAATATTTGTACGCTGGAAACAGCAGAATATTATGGACATCATATTTCGTGTAACACCAATGTAACAACAATATTCTAACAAATAAACTTATTATTATTATTATTATTATATTTGTTACACTAAATTCCAATTAACAAGATGACCGCGCTGATGAATAAATCATGTTCAGAGACGGAGATAGACCGAATGGCAACAGATGAAAATCGAACGCCACCAAATTTTGTGACCCAGAGGTCTAAGAGGAGCCGGGAGGAATTACTCATTGGTGAACAGTTAGATGACTTTAAAAAAGAAATGAAGGAAATGTTGGCTTTTATGTTGACTCAGCAGACACAGGAAGTTACTTCAACTTTGAAAGAAATTCAACAAACTAATCTTAATATAGAAAATACGGTCAAACACCTTATGTCACAAAATCAAGACTTGGAAAACAAAATATCCCTGTTAGAAAAGCAGTCGAAAGAAGACAAGAGACATATTACGCTTTTGGAGAATAAAATAGAAGAAATGGAAACAGGAAGTCGTAAGGCCAACATTGTTATAAAAAATGTGCCTAAATTAGCTGGAGAAACCAAAGAAGAACTTATTGGCTTAGTTATGACTCTTTCCAACAATATAGACTGTTCCCTAACCAAATCTAACATAAAGGACATTTATAGAGTGCGGGGAAAGAACGACATCCAAAACACACCCATTGTGGTAGAAACTGGATCCACTCTTATAAAAAATGACATACTGAAAAAGGGGAAGTTTTTCAATAAAAAACATCACTCAAAGCTATGTTGCAAACATCTCGGTTTTAAGTCCCAAGAAGACACCCCTGTCTTTCTGTCTGAACATCTAACGGCTAAGGGCTCTCGTCTGTATTTCCTTGCCAGAGATCTAATAAAAACTGGAGAATATAAATATTGTTGGACTGCATACGGCAAAGTGTGTATCAGGAAGGATGATCAAGCGCCAATAAGAAGTGAAGAACAAATTCATCAACTTATGCATGACTATCTGCGGAGTATTTCTCTAGTCATGCATCATTTGTTAAGCGTTATTTTTTTGCCATCCTACCAGTGTAATGTCTGCGTAGCAATAAGGTAGATACTTTTTTAATACTTTTTCTAATTGTCTTAAAACTTTTTATGATCCTAACCTACACAAACACTTCAATCTTACTATACACACACATACATTCAATCTGAACGAACTTATCATACTTTTACATAACTCAAACTCACAACAACAAGCAAAATATAAATTAAATATTTATAATTAAATAAAAAATAAATAAAAATTCAAGAAATTCAACTAGACCAGGCGACCTGCCTACAATTAGACATACTAGGTAACACTGTTCTGTGTATATATCGGTCTCCATGCAACACCAACCTTGATAGTTTTATGGATTCACTCAGTCAACACTTAGATACGTTACCTACACAAAGAAATATAATAATAGCGGGGGACATAAATATCAACATTAGAGTTAAGAAGTAGAAACGTCTCATGATAAAAAAAACCGAGTGAACTACCTTAACATGTTGTCGACATATGGTATTTTACCTGGTCATACATTACCGACCAGAGAACGGAACTGTTTAGATCACTTTATGCTGAGGATTCATAAAAAAAAGACATCAGCTTTCATTGCAGTCTTAAAAAGTACAATTACGGATCACTATACTACATTTCTGTCACTTACCAAAATAAACAGTAAGGAGTCCGCTAATAAGATCACAACCATACATTTTGAAAATGCACTAAAATATTTACATGAAAAAAATCTTGCAGATTTGCTTTTTTGCGATGACCCAAACATTTTAACAAACCAACTCATTCAAAAACTTATTGATTCTCTTAAATATAACACTATCACAAAAAGTATACCTAGTAGCAAACGTATAATTAAGCCGTGGATCACACCAGGATTATTAAAATGCATAAAAAATCGTAACAGATTACAAAAAAGCTATCGATCAGATCCATATAATGAAATTTTAAAAATAACCTACAGTCGATATAGAAACTACTGTAATGATCTTATTAAAAAAATGAAAAGAAAATTTGAAAGAGAATTACTTGCTAAATACGAAATCACTATGAAAAAATATAAAATCAATCACCTACTCAAACACACCTAAAAATCAAAGCACTGAATTATTAAATATCTTGCCCTCTCCAAGTGGATCTGTAAACTCAGTAAATAATTACTTTGCCAATATTGGAAAACAATTAGCTCAGCAAATTCCGACTAATATAACTTCAGGCCGATCTAACATTTCACCTACACAAATTAATTCTTTTGTGCTCTTGGACACTGACCCCAAGGAAGTAGAAAGTGTTCTGATGAGTTTGAAGTCCGACAGTGCTCCAGGGTGGGATAATATTCCAACTAAATTCCTAAAATATATTAGCAAGGAAATTGTTCCTATCATTACTCATCTGGTAAATCTCTGTTTTAGAAAAGGTATCTTTCCGACACAACTGAAGCAATCCATTATTACACCGGTTCACAAGGCAGGGAACGGCGACGATGTCAACAATTACAGACCTATTTCTGACTTACCAGCTTTATCCAAGGTTTTAGAAAAAATAACTAATATGAAACTGTTACACTATTTAAAAAAAATTAACATTTTATCTTCTAGACAATTTGGTTTTAGGCTGGGAATATCAACTGAGGATGCAGTTACTGCACTCAGCTCGTTAGTTACTGATTATTTAGATGCAGGGAAAAAATGTCTGACAGTATTCCTTGATCTGAAAAAAGCTTTTGACACCGTTTCCGTTCCAACCCTTGTGTCCAAGCTAGAAATAATTGGAATAAGGGGAACTCCTCTTAGTTTTTTTAAAGATTATTTAACAAACAGAACACAGAGAGTTAAGATAGGGACGTACATCAGTAATGACATGGGGGTATCATTCGGCGTACCCCAAGGAAGCGTTTTAGGACCAACACTCTTCCTAATTTACATAAATGACCTATGTAACTTAGAAGTTGATAACGCAAAAATCTTCTCCTACGCCGATGATACTGCCATAGTTTTTTATGGAAATAACTGGTCCGAAGCAAAGCACAAAGCTGAAATAGGTATGGCTCAAATTGCTAATTGGCTTAATGAAAATCTCCTTACGTTAAATGCAACAAAAACCAATTATATATGTTTTACAGTTAGAAATCGCTCACAGCCAGATCAAGATTTAAAAATTAAAATACATTCTTGTAAACGAGCCATGAATTATGCCTGTATATGTCCTACAATTAATAAAGTTAAACAAACAAAATATTTAGGTGTCATAATTGACCAACATTTAAGCTGGTACTCCCACCTCGAGCACGTTACTGGTAGAATCCGAAAATTGGGATGGATATTTAAATCACTGAGATACGTGGTTCCTGTTAGTATAGCCACGAAAGTGGGCGCTAATAGAAATCTTCTAAATGAAATCTACGTAGCCCTTGCACAATCTGTGATAATCTACTGTATACCTGTATGGGGTGGGGCAGCCAAATCAAAATTTATAGACGTTGAACGAGCGGAAAGAGTTCTGATAAAAATTATGTATTTTAAGAAACGGAGATTCCCTACAGAAAGTCTTTATGAGATGAGTGGCCTGCTATCTGTTAGGAAATTGTATATCTACGCCACCATCTTAAAAACATAAAACACTTTCATATGACAATAATGTAATATTAAAAAGAAGAAAGGATATTATTGCACAAGTCCCAAAATCTAAAACCAAATTCGCTGCAACACAATATAATAAGCAATCAGCACAGTTATATAATAAAATAAACAAAGACATCTACATATATACTAAACATACTCATGAAGGCAAGAAAATGTTAATCGAATGGTTAAAGTCACGTACGTATGCAGATATTGAATCATTGTTACAATAAGTGGAAATTAGTTATACATATTTGCACAGCCACTCGTTCATCTTCTCTCATACACACACCCACGCACCTCCCACAGCCCACACACATTACACACCACACACACATTACACACCACACTCACATCACATACCTCACACACATCACACACCACACACACATCACACACACTCGACACACCTCGCACATTCAACACACCCACATTAATGTACCCATTCATTCTTCTCATTTCATGAGCGAGCGAGCATGATCGAAGTTATTCATTTGAATTGTTCTTTATGTTAACGCAACACGCGCTCGAGAATAATGTATTATTTAGGTATTATTTTTAATCTTGAAAAAAAAAAGAAACAAAAAAAAATTGTAAGTTGTACAAACAGCCAAAGCTATGGAGGAACGGAGTCTCCTAACACAGGCGTTATCATGCTTAAAAGGAGGCTCCAATCATAAACCAATTTAAACTAGTTGGTACAGAAATAAATATTTTGTATTTTGTATTTGTATTTTTTGTACCCTTTGCACCTTTGTGGTACACGAACTCAGTGTCAACTCTATGAGCTCTTGTGCTATGGACTAGTGGAATCAGTAAGTGTGTTATTGCGGACAAAAACACTTATTGTTAAGTACCTGATTCATAGGTTTGAATGTGCCGACCATTTGCTTATAATAAGTTAATAGTTGTTAATACTTCTGCCAAGGTTGCGGAATTTGTTCGAAAGAGTCACCGCGGCCCTAAAACGCAAAGGGCTTTAGAAGGAACATGGATGGGTTTTAGTCAGTAAGAGTCTGACACCCTTCCGCTCTACCCAGAGCGGAAGAAGTCATTTAATGATTTCCAATCATTAAAAAAAAAAAGAAAAAAAAAGTTATTTATGCTTTAAAGTGTTTTTAGATAAAACCTTTCGGAAGTCTACATGTTGGTGACAACCGCTCTGAGGTAGGTATGTGCGTAACTAACATCGCGGTCACATACACATAAAAAGAATTTTGTTTTAAATATATGGAAGAATATAATGATCAAAAAAGATTAACGTGTAGAAGTGTTATGTTTAACCTACTTACAAAATAAATATCATTTATCATTATCATTAATGTTTCAGGCAGCCGGTTCCGTTTACCGGGTCTACGTAAGGCACCTGCAAGGTGCGACACATCTCCAAACTGCAAACCATGCGACAATGTGCTCGCACGCCATCAGCAACAGAGGGTTAAGACGGATCGACCCGATACAGTACAGAAGCCGTGTACAAGGTCAACACGTCAGGAGGGTGAAACTACACCTAAAATAGCTAGTAAGTTATTTTGGCTTGATCTGTTTCACGTTTTATTTTAAATTCCCCATTTTACGTACTTGCGTGTTAAATATCACACGCAAGTTACCAAAGAAAAAAAATTCCGGCCAAGTAGGGTGTCGGGCCCTGCATCTAGGGTTCTGCTACGGGACAGGTTCTAGGTCTCTTTAAAAAAAAAATCTTTTTTTAGACCTTGAAGGAATTTAATGGGAATAACATTAATACAATTTTAATGTCTCCGTCACGAAGTTCAAAGTATGACTGCCGGAAACTAACTCATAATTATATTTCGAAAAACAACAACTGTGGGAAACATTATATGACACCTATGAGGTGTCACCTTTATATTTTATATACTTAGGGCTGTCTTACAATTTATAACAACCCCCCAATAAGATTGATCATTCCGATGATAAATCTAAGATGAAACGTTGAACTTCGTTTGGGTTACAATCTAGGGTTTAAGAAATATCATGAATGTAACCAATCTAGAATTAAACAAATGAAATAGTATTAACACAATAATAGTCATTGAGATGAGACATTAACTAAGTATGTTATAAGAGTAAGAATTACAATTGATAAGGACTTTGCAAAAGTAAGTCATAACTTTACGTCTTAGTAGAGTAGGCCAAAGCCTGCCAGGGTTGCGGAATCTGTTCGAAAGAGTCACCACGGAACGGCCCTGGAACGCAAAGGGCTTTAGAAGGAACACGGATGGGTTTTAGTCAGTAAGAGTCTGACACGGCCTTCCGCTCCACCTAGAGTCGAAAAAGTCATTTGATAATTTCCCATCCATAAAAAAAAGGATTACATGACCCTTAGACATCTTACTACTGATTGAACAGATTGAACTGTTTGTTTCTTTTTAGTATAACATTGATTAAACACTTGGATACAATGTCGAGGTTTAGTTGGACAAAATAACTTCCTAAATCTGTATAAGGTATAAATAAAAACAATGATGGAGATAACATACGTTAACGAGAGATAGTGACTGCTATATTTTTGTAAGTGAGATGGTTGTTCAATTTTATTTAATTCTTTTTCAAATTCATTCAAATGTACACGTCTTGCTTGTAATAACCAATTGAAATCGTTTAAGGAGGAGTTAGAAGGTGCCGTACTGTCTTGTTTATCCTTTGATTGTCGCAGCAATCATCTTAAATAATATTAAAATTGTATATAACATGTTTGAATGTTGATTAGTAACATTAGACATAACATTATCACTAGGAGTAAACTTTAAAGTTTTAAATAATGCTACACAATACTTTGACAAGGCCAACATGCCTGTGGCAAAAAAAATCTCATCGTAGTGGTAGGATCGTTTTCACATGTAATATGGGCCTTTCCAGGCTCTGACTGTACAAACAACCATTTATTATTATTTAACTTGAAAAATACATCAATAGCGCCGTGTTTCAGCTTAGTATTACAAGAATCTAGCAGCGAACTTATCGCTTCGGTTAAGATAATTGTTTCACACGTTGGATTCGCAATTGTAGAATACACATTTCCTAAAGAACACACATAACACTCATTATCAATCACTTGGCACTTATCCACTGACTCTAACAGTGAATAGAACATACGATCTATTGTTACAGCCACATAAGGTTTATTAGGAGGAATAAGTATGTACGTGTCAGGTTTGGTAACATCGTAAGGAGCTGGAAGTGGAACACTGTGATAGAGGTTGTATGTCTGTGGAAGGACGAGTGGAATTTTAGTAATAATAATTTCATTGAGGTGATAATAACAAACCAAATCAATATGTCTACTATAACATGTATATTTTCTAAAGATAAACTTGTTGGAAGTTCGCAGTGTTTAGGGAGCTTATCTTTATGTAGGTCTTGTTCTTGGAATAATTGATAGGGACTAAGTACAGTTGGATGAAGAATGTTGAGCTTGCTAAATAAGATTGCGTTGTTGACATCATCAATGTCAAAGTACAAGGCTATAATAATGCTTTCTAAGGAGTTCATTACCATTATCAAATACCTATGATTAGAGTTACAAATTTGAGGTTCGAAGATGGTTGAAGTAATAACCTGAAATAGAAAAGATTAAGCTAATCATCTGTTGCAATTTTTATTTCATCGTAGTGATGAAGAACATACTTTCTATTAATTAAAAGGGTAACTGTATGGTTACCATTGATTTTAACGATTTTAAAAGGCCCCTTCCATATAGGCGACATCGCTATTTTGCTTATGACGATTGTGACCAAGTGGTCAAGTGGACTTGGTGACATTTTTCTTTGGACGTTTGTATATTTTGCAAGGCTTTTTGTCTACTATAATACAACCTATGATTGAGACTTGAGAGCACGAATATAGTCTGTATAGGTATTTAATTCTAGTGTGTCGGCACTTTGCGGTATGTAAGGCTTAAATCCGAACAAAAGCTCCATTGGCTGAAATCCTGTAGTGGAATGTACATTAGTATTATACGCTATCATGGCTGTTTGTAAATATAAACTCCAGGTATGTTGATTATCTTCAATATAAGATCGTAAGTACTCTTTTAAAGTTGCATGTCTTCTTTCGAGCGCGCCTCAAGTTTGTGGTTGATAAGGGGAGGCAAAAATATGTGTAATGCCGAATATTCTCTCTAGTTGTTTTAAAACATCGGATGTTCAGTTGGTCCCTTGATCGGTTACGATCATCCTGGGTATACCCAGGGGATACCAGAATTACTTGAACGCCATTATTAAAATTAGCTATTACACTAATTTATATTATAACAAGTAGTTACAACATATAACCTAATGCTATCGTTATAAGGATCAAATTTGCGTGTCTGTATTATTATTGTATTTGTTCAATTCATGAGCACTTGCCTGATAAGCTCATATAAATTGAATACACCTTAATGTTACAGGTAGAGGGCCCAAATTCGTTTGTTTTTAGGGTGGGTCAGATAATGTTGACAGCCGACTGTACTACTAATTCCGAAGTCGCTAATAATTCCAATTCCCCAATAACTAATTCAATTTCTAAATCTAAACGAACTACTAATTCTAAAAAAATAATCTCCTTACTAGTTCTACTAAATCAACTACTAATCCCAAAATATATAATGACTCTATCCTTACTAGTTCTACTAAGTCAACTACTAATTTTAAAATATATAATGACTCTGTCCTTACTAACTCTACTAAATCAATGATCGAAATAATAGTCCGCCTAAAGGAACATTACATAATTTTATTCAGAATCCAGGTTGCTATTCCACAATTTACGATGTTTTCCCTAATTCAAGATTTTCCTTACCATATATAATAGTAAAAACCTCACATACGAAAACACCTATCCGTCTCTTAGTTGACTCTGGCAGTTCCACCTGCCTCATTTAAGAGCAATGCCTTCCTGAGCTACCGAAAGTTGAGAAAGATATTTTAAAATTCAAAGGCACTTAAACGACATCGATCCGTTCTCTGAGACTAAGGGCAAGTTTATTTTATCTTTGGAACTAGAAAATAATTAAATGCAAGTCAAGTTAAATGCAACAGGATTATGATGGCATCCTAGGTTCGAACTTTTTGGAGTGGAATAAAGCCCTCATTAGTTACGGTGTCTCCAAATTAATAATTCAAGAAAATCCCTTATAATATTTCAATTGAAAAACAACGCCTATTGTAAAGATTATTCCTTCTAGAAGCGAAATGATTATTCTTTGCAATGTCACAAATCCCGAAATTAAAAAAGGACTTTTGCTCGATGTCAAATTTCAAGAACGCCTTCGTCTATACATTTCCCGGTGTTCAGTTCGTGTTGATTGTAATAACCAGACAGTTATTTCAATGCTCAACGCATTGGATGAAGACGTAATCATAATAAATCTCGAAGTAAAACTAGAACCTATATCGCAGATAATGGATCCAAATGAAAACACTATTTCGATCAATACCACCGTGTCAAATTCAATGTACCCGTACACATCTGATCGGGATTCAAGGGTTCAAAACATGATAAGGTGCGATCATCTTAACTCAGAAGAAGAAGATCGCTTGCGTAACATATATTCTAAGTTCCAAGACGTATTCTACTTAGAGGGTGACAAACATACACTTACTACACTTTAGAACATGAAATTCGCGGTAGTTCTGAAAACTTATGACTGCAATAGTCATAAGTCATAATGTCAAATTCAAGATATGCTAGATCAAAACATAATCCGACCTTCAATATCCCCGTGGTCAGCACCAATTTGTGTTGTACCAAAAAAACAAGACGCAAATGGCGGATCGTTATCGATTATTGCAAGTTAAACGAAATCACAATTGGCGATGCATACCCAATCCCAAATATCTCCGATATCTTAGATCAATTAGGACATAACAAATATTTCTCCAGACTCGACCTTGTGTCTTCATTCCATCAAGTTAAGGTCAAGGACAAAGAAAAAACTGCGTTTAGTGTCCCATACGGTCACTAAGAATTTACGAGAATGCCCTTCGGACTCCGAAATGGACCATCCACGTTCCAAAGGCTTATGAATATTGTACTAAGTGGCCAACATTATAGGATTTATATTTCACAATACGGGTCTCAAAGTTCATATCTATCATAATAATATTCTATTTCCAACTCCCGCGGAAGTTCCTCGTATATTAAAAGATAACCATGACTCACCTTCAGCAGGACACCCGAGTATTTCCCGCATGTACGATAGGTTAATAAAAACTCTTTATACTACACCTGCTTGGAAAGTACCTTGATACTTTATCAAATTTACGGTAGAAAGTACGTCATTGCATATCGAACAAATATGCGGGGAGAAAACGCATCTGAGCGGGAGAGAAAAGTGTATGAAAATCCATTTCTTACGTGGTTTTTCTTTTTTAATTTTGGGTAAGACTATGCGCCGGTAACCTAAATATCAAAAGCCAAAAAGTTTTTACAGTGAGTTTTTATCTCCAAGTTCGCAAAATGACACTGGCCACTAGCTGTGTGTTGGATGGTGTCGGGCTGGCAGTGCGACCCTGCGGCGGCAGGATAAACAATTTGAAAAAAGAACATGTGAAAATTGCAGACGCCATTGGCGCCATTTCCAATTTGTGTGTTGTTTGAGGATTCAGTTTTCGTAGAAAGTAAAATAAAACTATCAAAATGATAAGTAGTGATAGTGATGATGAAGATTTTTTAACTCCGCCGCAGTTGAAGGAAACAGCAAAAATACTGATTGATAACCTTTTACCACAGAAATCAATTAAAAAATATAATAAAACTTATGACGATTTTTTGCAATGGAAAAGTGAAAAAAATGCGGCATCTTCTTCAGAAACTGTTTTGCTAGCGTATTTCAGTGAAAAAGCGCAAAAATACAAACCAAGTACGTTATGGTCTATATACTCAATGTTGAAAAGTACTATATTGACAAGAAACGACATAAATATTCAAGAATACAAAAAACTTACAGCATTTCTGAAAAGAAAGTCGGAGGGATTCCGTAGTAAGAAATCAAAAGTGCTTACTACAAAGGATGTTTATTCCTTTTTGCAGAATGCTCCAGATGACAAATATTTGTTGATGAAGGTAAGTTTATGAACAAAATGCACTGGTTTATGATTTATTACGTACCTATTTATGAGTAGAAATCTACTAGGTTTTCATGTTTGATATTTTTGTTTACAGGTTATTTTGATTTTAGGAGTAAATGGGGCCTGTCGTTCGCAAGAACTTGTGGATATGACAACAGACGATATCGAAATCCTCGAAAATCGAATAATTGTCAATATTCCTAACACAAAAACCAAAATTCAGCGATCATTTGTTATATCGGGCTTATTTTATGAGATAATAAAGAAATATAACGAAATTCGCCCCAGTGACCCCAAAACCAATCGGTTTTTACTACAATATAAAAACAAAAAATGTACGAAACAAGTAATTGGGAAAAACAAAATAAGTACTGTGCCAAGAGAAATAGCTTCCTACCTTAATTTACTCAATCCACTAGAATACACTGGCCACTGCTTTCGCAGAACTTCAGCGACTATTCTTGCAGATACTGGTGCTGATTTAACCACAATAAAACGCCACGGTGGTTGGAAATCGTCCGCTGTTGCAGAAGGTTACATAGAGAATTCCGTAGAAAACAAAACACGAATAAATAACCAAATATCGGGATCGATTAATGTGCATCAAGACTCATCTCCTCAACCATCAACGAGCGCGGCGATGCCAAATGCCCCTCAGCAGCCAGTTGCCCCTTTGGCACCACAGCCTTCTACGAGCGCAGTGCCAACAGCACAGCCAGTTATTCCTCCTACATTGTCGCAAACATCTCAAACAAACATTAATGGAAAAAGTGTTACATTAAGCTTCACTAACTGCAACAATTTCAATATAAATTTCAATTAGTAAAGATTTCGTTTTTTATTTTCCTTGTAGGTGTAGTATAAAGCACTATGTATCACTCGAGAGAAACTGCGATTCCCGATCTTGGGTGTTTTAAAGCCCTCGCCTACGGCTCGGGCTTCAAACGACACCCTCGACGGTAATCGGTCACTTTCTCCTCTCGGTGAACAATGTACTATTACCGGTGGAAAAAAATGCGTCAAGGCATAGAAAACTATGTCAAAAGTTGTAAGTCTTGTCCAATAAACAAACCACTACGTCAAACAAATCGTGCCCCTGTGATAATCACATCTACGGCTACGAAATCTATGGAAAAAGTATTTTTGGACGTTGTAGGCCCATTACCTGAAACTATCGTTAGAAGTTTGTCCTTACATCGCAAGACGACCTAACTAAATATTCGCAGGCATATGCAATGACATCGTGCTCCGCTGAAGAAACTGCACAAAGATTCGTGCTTTTCATTTCAGATTATTCATTATTCATTAAACAAGAAATGGTTTAGGAATAAATTCTAAAATTGAAAGCAAAACAATATCTTCGTCGCAGGATTTGATCTTGTTGAGCTTGCTAAATAAGATTGCGTTGTTGACATCATCAATGTCAAAGTACAAGGCTATAATAATGCTTTCTAAGGAGTTCATTACCATTATCAAATACCTATGATTAGAGTAACAAATTTGAGGTTCGAAGATGGTTGAAGTAATAACCTGAAATAGAAAAGATTAAGCTAATCTGTTGCAATTTTTATTTCATCGTAGTGATGAAGAACATACTTTCTATTAATTAAAAGGGTAACTGTATGGTTACCATTGATTTTAACGATTTTAAAAGGCCCTTTCCATATAGGCGACATCGCTATTTTGCTTATGATGACACCGTAAATAGACCACGTTGACCAAATAGTTGACTTAGTAGTACATTATATATTTTGGGATTAGTAGTTGATTTAGTAGAACTAATAAGGATAGAGTCATTATTTTTTTTAGAATTAGTAGTTCGTTTAGATTTAGAAATTGAATTAGTTATTGGGGAATTGGAATTATTAGCGACTTCGGAATTAGTAGTACAGTCGGCTGTCAACATTATCTGACCCACCCTAAAAACAAACGAATTTGGGCCCTCTACCTGTAACATTAAGGTGTATTCAATTTATATGAGCTTATCAGGCAAGTGCTCTTGAATTGAACAAATACAATAATAATACAGACACGCAAATTTGATCCTTATAACGATAGCATTAGGTTATATGTTGTAACTACTTGTTATAATATAAATTAGTGTAATAGCTAATTTTAATAATTGCGTTCAAGTAATTCTGGTCTCGTGGTCTGCCAATACGACTGAGAAAAACAAATTGCGAGATCAAATCCTGCGACGAAGATATTGTTTTGCTTTCAATTTTAGAATTTATTCCAAAACCATTTCTTGTTTAATGAATCTATACTAATATTATAAAGCTGAAGAGTTTGTTTGTTTGTTTGTTTGTTTGAACGCGCTAATCTCTGGAATTACTGGTCCGATTTGAATGATTCTTTCAGTGTTGAGTAGTCCATTTATCGAGGAAGGCTATAGGCTATATTTTTTTTTTTCAAAATTAGGGATCCGTAATAAAATTGCTATTTCGTAACACAAGGTGTAAAATCAAAAACCTTTTTTTGCGTGCGCTGCAAAAACTATTGACAAAAGAACAAAATGATGTACTACGGGTTAGAAGATCCTATTAAAACCTACAAAAAAGTCCGCGAGAACATATATCTAGCTATCATGGTTTAATCACAATAACCCATTTTGTGTTCAAAATAATTATTAAATCGTCTAAAGAAAAAAAACTACGTTAAATACGTATCGTAATATTAATCTTTATCGAAATTAAGCATTATGTTATCAAGAGTATTTATGTAGAAGTAAAATACTTTTTGTTTCATCTCAATCGGATATTTCGTTTAAAAGTTATCACGTGTGTAAGATGTTAAGAGTTGGTACCTATTAATGAGTTATGGGCCATAGAGTTTTTTATCAACATAAAATCCTGTAATAATCTTTTTCGAAATATATTTGTTGATGATTGTAAGTATAAGATCTTTGAAGAGTATAATAAATACATTTCTAAAATAACTCTGCTAAGGAAATCCACGCGCGCATAATGTTTTGAACAGTTCTGAAGACATTGATAATTGCATTAACTTCGGTAATGGTAGTTGAAACTTCTAATACAATTAAAGGAGTTTTAATCTAATAGAATTGAAAAACGCCCCAATTTTTTGGGTAACGTAATTCCTCCAAACTCACGAGATTCAACGAATCCTAAATTTTGATTCTAATCTTGAAAATTAAAAGCAGAATATTTTTAGTATTTATTTCCTTTGGGCCAAGTTCTTTTGCAATTGTATTGAGTGCTTTTATCATTTGTATGCTCAGTATTCCACAATCACCAGTAAATTCTATAAAGTTCAATGAACTTATTTGATCTTTATTATGAACTTTATTATAGCAATACAGAATAAAGCGAAATAGTGATACAAAAGCGGCTTTCAAATAATTCTCAAAGAGATATTAAAAAGTGATCAAATTAACACAAAGGGCTCAAAACAGCTATTTTATAGGAACTAGCACTAACAAGTCTAAAGCAACTTGGGAGGTAACCAATTCTATGAAATTTAATATTCCTAAAATGATAGCAAGACATTTTAATGATTATTTTATAGACTCAGTTCAATCGAATGCCGATAATTTGCGAATAATACTCAAACAGACACATCATCAGGATTATATATCTAATCTATCTAAACTAATATTATAAAGAGTAAAGATTAGTTAGTTTGTTTGTTTAGAATTAAGGTTGATAATGTACATGTAAACTACACTTCAAATTACTCAAATCGGACCTTTCGTTTTAAAGTTACGACGGGCATAAAAATGGTCTAAGTAAGAAAAATGTTACGGTTTGAGCGAACTGGGGAGAATCTTAACGCTTAGTCCGATGAAGCTGAAACACGGCATTAATGTTTTGGATAAAAAAAGAAAAATAACAAATATTTGGATTTTTCGATGCTCTAAGTAAGAAAAATGTTGCGGTTTGAGCTAACTGGGGAGAAACTTAATGCACGGCATTAATGTTTTGGATAAAAAATTAAGAATAACAAATATAAGGGGCGAAAAGGGTTGATGAATTTTTCAGGGGAGGACATTATTGCTTACTTCAATTTACGTGGNTGAGAATTAGGCAGTTTAGGGTGAGACTGCACGTGTGACGTCACGCACAAGTATCGTATCGTGAACGCGCGTCTCAACTGTCCCGACTCAAGCCCGCTCCTCGATCGCAGCTCGCGGCGCGCACAAGTCGAATGGGGTGGGAAACAAACTAGTTCCTAAGACGTGAGCGAGTGAGACAAAACAAAGGCGTAATAAGTGATGTGTACGGGTTGGAACTGTATTGCAATGACTTGTCGATTGGTTTGTTTGCTTAGTTTCTAAAATAACAGATGCAACGTTACATCATTATAAAACTGGTATCCAAATGCTACTAAGGGTATGCAGTGACTACGCGCAAACATATTTTACCTTGCCTTACTAAATTGCAAAAGCAACGTCTCTTTTCAATTTTCTATTTTATAGGTAGTTTTTTATTATCGTGTCTCAATGGAGTGATTATTTAAAACAAATCTATTTGCACGAGGAGTAGTTTATTCTTGCACAGCACAAGCAACATTTGCTTGTGCTGTGCAAGAGTAAACTTTATGAAAGTTACTATATGGTTCAAATTCTTTAGAATATTGCGGCTAGCATTACATCTTAAATCAAATTTCAATGCGGCTTTTAAGAGTTGAGTTGGTCTTGTGGTCACTAAGGTAGTGCGGTGTTCATCGTTGCCTACGTTCGAAACCAGGTTTAACCTAACTATAGCTTTTTGCTTAGCTGTTTTTTTTAATTATTTTACTACACTTTTTTTTACATTTCTTTAATGGACGACGTAGGGTCTTGTCTTGTTAAACGGGCAGTTTGTATAGAAATAAAACTAAACAATTAAGTGCAAGTTTAAAATGTTTATTATTTCATTAAACACTTAAGTAAGATAAAGTAAGTAAATGCTCATATATTTCCAAGGGTCGTGACAGACCACCAAACGGACAACGAAGTGATCCTATAGGGTTCCGTTTATTCCTTTTGAGGTAGGGAATTCTAAAAACGGTTTCGGCCAACCCCTAATGTTTTTAAGAATGGTTCTTAAAAATATTAGGGATTGACCGAAACCAACAACGATATCCCCCACACGTAAAGCACACATGCAATATAACAGATTACAAGAAAAACATCCCACTTCCTGTATGATTTTATTTTATAACTTTGTCGGCGTGGTATCTGTCTGTAGCGATGCCAAATAACAGTTCCGTAGCATCAACAAACATTTTCTGAGTAAAACCGCGGGTGGACGGACGTACAGACTTACCTACATGCCGAATATAAGGGGTCCTTGTTTCACTATGGAACTAGAAAGACAGCAATGTAAATTCATATTCTAACTATAAATAACCATTTTGCTTTTGTTTTTTTAGGTGTCTCAAAATGGTTAAGCTGGACCCATTTACCAAGCCAGCGCAAGCAATCAGCACCATTAATACCGACGTGCAGTGTTCCTCAGTACTTGGACTCAAGTTGCACCCTCGCCGTCTTGGTCTTAACCAACAATATCAAACTTCTGCAGCGGCCCCTACTTGTGTCAGTCCACCTAGTGATTTGAGAGTGAAGACTCGAATAGCTAAAGTGCAGAAGCCATCTATAGAGTCAATATATCATGAAGGTGAAACTACACCTGAAACAACTGGTAAGTTCTTATGATAATTCATTTTTTTTTGTTTATTACTTTACAAATAAAACATGAAAAGTATGGATCCATCGGTATTGGGAGCAGGATTACAAGCTACCGGTCGTTTAGGGCGCCAAAGACTGTAAACTCTTCATAATGAGAGTCGTATCGAGGAGTACTGCTTTATATACAAAGCTAAAGCCAATCGCGCAACGACAACTTGAACAGACATCTGTCGAGGCTTTTAGCCATCAGGCCGTTGGCGGAAACTACAATCAGGTCAATGACAGCCAAGTCCATATTTCACATGTCGAAAACTGCGTGAGCTGAGTCGGAGTTTTCGATCAGTTTCTCTTTCTCAGCTTTGACGATGTTATCGTAATGTGGGACTTTTAACTTGATTTTTTATTAAGTAGGTATGCTTTAAAATGTTTCAGGTGTTAGTTTAAGCTGGTCCCTTTTTCCACGCCTTAAAAGTCCACGTAAGACATCTGTGCTATCAGTGACAACGAGGTACGTACCTCAGTACCTTGAATCCGGTTCGAGTCCAGTGCCTCCTGACCACCCCTGCTGTCATAGTTGTAAACAGCAAAAACAAACGTCAGCATCCCCCTCGCTTTGTGCCCATCCTCGTGATAATTCGAAAATGAAGAAGCGTCGATCAGGTAAAGTACAAATGCCAACCATGCTAATATTATAAGTGGGAAAGTGCGAGTTTTGTCCGTTTGTTTCCCTCTTCACGTTTTAACGGCTGAATGGATTTGATGAAACTTGGCACGCGGAAAGAGCATGCTCTGAAATAGGACATAGTATACTTTTCTTTTCATCCCGGGAGTATGTTCCTTGCGATCATTTACGACATTCACGCGGCCGCGGGCGAAGCAGCTGAATTCAAAGAATTAAGAAATTCTGTGAAGCCTCTTCAAAATCGACTACAGTGTCGACCGAGTAGTACCTATATTTTCGCCGGTGCATCAATCTTTGAAAGAATCAAGTTTTTCAACTTATCTACCTGTTCATTAGTAGGGGACAGGATCGCTCTTTCTTTGAACCTAGGCATAGTCTTACAACTTATGTTATCAATGTCGGGATAGACACTGTTGATCAACTCTTGAATGTTATTTATTAAAACACAAAGGTTTTGATTGTCTAGGTTAATCATTCCATTATTTTGTGTTAGATCTCCATTGCAAACTTTGAACTAAATCTCTGAAAAAAGCCTATTCATACGCGAAAACAACGAAACTCTCATGACTGTTTGAAGTTCTAGTTTATTGACGTGTGGCCAACGGTTAGACTTTTTAAATGAGGTATTTATTTCATCAGGACGTGTACCTCTAGTCACAACTGGTAGAATTTGACGAAAGTCACCTGAGAACAAAATTGTACATCCACCCATTGATGCGTTTTTGCATCAATTTTCCCGTACTGTTTTGTTTAGAAATGCTACAGACAGTGATAGTATCATTAATAGTGTAATCTTTAGCGCGAGTTTGAATGTCGCTTGTGCGGTTCGGCCTCCTTCTAAAAGTGTAGCTGCAATGCCGGATGATGCTACAACGGCTAATGCTATTTTACCAGCAGGTAGCGTAGACTTTCGCTAAAAGCAAATTGATTATAAATGTTTTTCCTGTGCCTCGTGGAGCATCAAGGAAAAATAATTTCTCTTCATTCTCATCAATTGATGATAGTAACGCTGTAATACTAATAATACTAGTAAGTAATACTTTTTTTATCAATGTCCAAGCGAGGATCATCTTGAGCTACAACTTGTATCAGTCTTGATTGATCGTATGATATTTCTCTTGTGTATTCGGCACTGGTTAAATCTGAGTTAGTTATATTAGTTGGCATCGGCAGTCCAAAATCCTTGAGAGTTTTTTTTGAATATTTTTATTTGAGATGAGTTTGCTCTTGACTCTAGTTTAGGTCATAGATGACAGAGAAAAAGTCGACGATGGAGCAAGCTTACCCAGAAGAAGCCTGTTCACTCTTATTTTGAAGAGATTAGGGTTGTATGCGTTCGGAAACACAGACGCAGGTAGAGAGTTCCACTCCTTTGCTGTGCGCATTATAAAAGACGTTTGGAAGCGACGTTTGACACCAACAAAGACCAATGAGGGGCCAAGTTTCCAATTTAACCATCACACTAAAACAGATACATTGCAGACCAGAGTGCTGATTGGTCGCCAGTTTATGTCAGTCCACAATTTCTCGAACCGACACGGAGATATTATAGACTATCAAATTTTGATGCGTAAAAAGTATTCCAAATGTTCAATGACAATATCGAGAGTTTACAATCTCTCAAGTTATTTCATAATCTTACGGCGTTTGCTATTTCCTGGTGACGTACGTATTATACGTATGTAGGTATTATACATATAAACCTTCCTCTTCAATCACTCTATCTAAGAGACAAAAACAGAGACAGAGACAGCGGAAGCGACTTCATTTTATAAAATGTTATAATAATTTCTCGATATATTATGAAAAAATCGTATTGTGTACAATAAATCCCATCCAAATGCCATAATTTCCAGTATATCCGTGTAATAAGTGATAGTTTACAATTTCACGCGATATTTTATAACCTTACGGCGTTTTAATATTTCGGTGACATACTTATATAATAGTTGGTTGTTGTAGTTGGTGGTGTGACACCCCCGTGCCTCGGAAAGCTCGTTAAGCCGTTGGTCCTGCGCCATATCTCTCTCCGGTCGTGTCGGGTTGCCGTCCCATCAGAATATGAGATTGATGGAAGAGGCAGTGCATCTGTGCTTGCGCATACACTTGTGCACTATAATATGTCCCGCGCCGATGGCTAGACTCGGTTCAGAGTGGCCGCCATGGCCGATATCGGTCGGGAGGATTATATATAATACCTACACGTATTTTACGTGGAGCGACTGCCAATCTGAAAATTAGAACCCCACAACCCAGTAACATGGTAATACTATAATGGTAGTCAAGACTATTTTCAGCTTTTGACTACCCGTGACTGTCAATGGTCTACAAAATACAGTAGGTACCAAAGTCAAAGTCAAAACGTTTATTTCGATTAGGCCTTTGACGTCATCATTTACAGTTCAGTAAAATAATAATATTACATTGATAAAGTGACTCTACTGTCCATTCGGAAAGGTAGATTCTTATGGAGAAGAACGGACAAGAAACACCATAGCTACTCTTTTCAAATAATTACTTAACAAAATTTGGTATACAAAAAATAATTTAATATTATGTGAGAACGATGCACCCAGAGTATGCTACTTATAGGAACAAAGTATTACGAGCAGAGATAAACTTATTCATTTTCTAAAGAAATTTAGGTAAATGGTACTCACATATTTACAAATATTGGAAGCATTAATTAAACAGTGTGTGAGTCAACAGAAAAATAAAAACGCAAAAAAGAAACAGTAGGTATTTCTATAAAGTTAATACATAAATCAACCAGTTTGACTTTGTCTACACCCTTGATTGTCCTATGAAGCCGGACCAGCATGTTTCCAAGCATTCTTATCCTGAATGTAATCTTCTAATTTGTAATATGCTTGTTTACAAAGTATACTTTTAACATAAGTATTGAATTTTTCTTCATTTAGTTCTAATATGTCAGAAGGCCCACGGCTTAACGTGCTTTCCGATGCACGGATGTATC
Source organism: Mamestra configurata (assembly GCA_002192655.3). Taxonomy (NCBI): domain Eukaryota; kingdom Metazoa; phylum Arthropoda; class Insecta; order Lepidoptera; family Noctuidae; genus Mamestra; species Mamestra configurata. Next base: position 83,081 of record NDFZ01004590.1, read on the forward strand.
TCAGTATGTACTGCATGATCACCCATCCACGAACCGGTCTCGGCAAGCGTTGTTTATTGCTTAGCCACGAGTTTCCCCTTTATGTAATGTAGTAGGTAGGTATTATTCATAATTTTTAACGACCTGTCCGATCGAAATTAAATAAAAATGGTGTCCAAGTGTCCATCGATTTGTTTCGGTCGTGTTATGGTTATACATAGGCTAGCATTGAAAACTATTTTTTATTTACAATTTGTAGTTTTTATAATAAATAATCAAGCCCAAGGGTTCCCAAACTGCGCTTCGTGTCTCCCCGGGGCGTCACGGTGCTTTCCTAGAGGCGTCGCAAACAACAAAAATGCGGTAAAGAAATACTGTGTTTTAAATTTTTTATGCAAAATATAACTGTTTAAGATCGTCGATCTCCGTTTGGGAAAACGAGAATTTGGGTACACAAATTGTGGGCATCTTTTTCCCAAACTAGCTCCGTTTGGGAGAACGAGAATGTGGGTACCTACAAATTGTGGGTATTTTTTTTTACAAGAGCGTCGCAGAAAAATTACTACACTCAAAGGAAGTCGCATTATAAAAAAGATTAGGAACCCCTAATCTAGTCGATATAGTTCTAAGAGCAAGGGGGGTGTGTTGTTAAATGTGCAATCCACAAAAACTTCCTTCATTAATCACTTTTTGAAGAATAAAGCCCGCATCGTACAACCACATCCGAAATCTTTAATTTATTATTTTGTCAAAATGTTTCAGGTATGAGGATTAGCTGGTCCCGTTTACCAAGTAAGCGTAAGACATCTGAGCCATCTATACCAAAGTGCAGCGTGCGTCGGAACCAAGACTCAAGTACTAGTCCAGTGCCGACTGACCACTCTCGCCACCATGATCACAACCAGCAAAGTCAAACTTTAGCAAGCCCCTTGCACCCTGATGATTCGGGAGGGAGAAGGACTCGAACAACTAAAGTACAGAAGCCATCCATAGAGTCAATATATCACGTTGGTCAAACTACATCTCAAATAACAGGTACCAAAGTTGTTATCTTTTTTTTTAATAATATAAAGTACCTGGGTGGCTACGTTTTCTAAAAATGAAACCTAGATCGATTTTTCGCCCCCGAAACCCCGGGGGGGATAAATTTATATGATATATACTAAATTTTAATGAAAATCGTTGAAGCCCTTTCCGAGATTCAGATTATATATATACATTAAACACAAGAATTGCTCATAAAAGATGATGTTTAGTTTGTTAAAAACAAGACTTACACGTATTTTTTTTTTCATTTTAAACGAGATGAGACTGGTGTTTCTTAGCAGACGACTCTGAGAAGAAACACCAAAACAAATTCAGAGGTCAAAGTCTATTTTAACGTCCATATAATCCGTACTCGTCAAATCATATGAGAACCATATAGGTCTGATGAGGTATTTTATTACCACACAGATTTTAGTGGACCTGTCCAGTCAGTGCAAGCTTCGTCCAGACGTACATCCATCTTCTAATGTAAAATTATTTAATGACAAAAAGCAGTAGATTTTTATACAAGGGTTCGACCCTTGTATAAAAATCTACTACGAATAGGAATGAAGGAAAATACGAGGTATTTAGATTACGGCTACAGTCCGAGTAGGAATCGATGACTTTCACCCGTGTTAAACACTCTACTTTCGAAAGTAAAAAATAATAGTTTTTTCTTATCTGCTCGCAACTTTATAAAATCATTGTATGTATTTGAGATACTTAAATACCGTCCCTTTATTGATACACTAGTGTTAACTTGTCTAACCTGAGGTAACGTGAACCTTATGCATTTCGTTTTTTTCTCGTTAAGTAAGAGATTGTTAACATTAAACCAGTTAACTACGGTCGTAAGGGCACTATTTACAGCGTCTGTATCATTCTGCTGACGCTTTCCGATGCACGGAGGAGTCTCGGTATGTTAAGAAGGTCAAGGACCTTGAAGATCGACCTGTGCGGCTGTTATTATTAAGCCACGAGCTCCTCGTTTAAAAAAAAAAAATGTTTTAAAATATTTCAGGTGTAACTGGGAGCTGGAGCCTTTTACCAAGTAAACGTAAGACTTCTGAAACAGCAATAACGACGTGCAGCTTACTTCAGTGCTCTCGTCTTCACGCTCGTAATGAGCAAACACAGACTCCAGAATCGCTTTGTGGCTATCCGTCATATGATTTCAAAGAGATGAGGAATCTATCAGTTAAAGTACAGAAGCCTTTCGTTGAGACAATACGTCAAGAGAGATTTCCCCACATAAAGGCTGGCAAGTAAATGTTCCATTTTTCTTATATTGAAGCCATCACCACCACTTCATATTTTGTTTGTCCCATGCTGTTGTAAGCTTTGAGATAGGAAGTATTGGTTGCAAAAGAGGTGACGAAAAACCGTTCCACCACATGCATCAGCAGTGCGATTTTGTTAAAATCTCACCGTGTTAAATTTGCTGAATTGAACATAAAGTGAGCTTTCAATCCATACAAACAAGATGAAATGACAGTTCACTTCATGCTCACTCCAACTTATTTTTTTTTTCTGTAACTTTTCATGTATCGTGGGTGCGTTTATAAACATACAAAGTCACACACACAAACAGCCAGACCCGAAACAACTATCTGTAGGCCATACAAATATTTGTTCCGTGCGGGAATCGAACCCGCGACACGCAGCGCAACAGCCGATCGCTTAACCATTGCGCTGCCTGTCCGTCCATCAAGGACTGTCCGTCAAGTTTTCACGGTGAGATGTTTACAGAATCAGCTCTTGGGCATGGAGTTGACTTCAGTCTACAAGCGTCCACGGCAACAATTGAGTCAAACGCACAGAATCCAATCTGAAGCTGAGAACTCTAAAATAGGTCAGATGGTACTTCACATCTGGACTGCTTCTTAATTTATACACTGATGTTCAAAGAAACTGCATTACAGTACAGGGGAACATTCTAACTTAAACCTTTTTTAAGATTCCAAGTTTTCAAAAACGTATTAATGCGTAGGTAAAGGACTGATTCATGAGCTTAAGTAAAAAAACAAAATTGATTTGCGTTCCAACGTGAAAATTTTTAATCAAGTTTATCTGTGAACTGTAGACAACCGTGGATCATTCGCTGGTCTGACAGGAGTGATATCAAAGATTCAAATTATTTATTTCATCATGCTCCTTTATCCTTCTTCTTATGGTTGTTGCACTTATGTAGGCATAAGTGCAACAACCATAAGAAGAAGAATAACTTACTATAATAACTTTACGCACTTCATTCAACTCTTGATTGACGTAATTTGGCGATCATTCCGGATCTTGCAAGGAAGTCTTCACAATAAATCTCGCATTACCCAACGCATTACATCCCAGGGTAACACGAGGGTGGTAACTCGTGATTCTTCTGTCAGCTCTTGAGTGACGTTATTTGACGATCATTCCGGATCTTGCAAGGATGTCGTCACCATGAATCTCGCATTACCCATCGCATTACATCCCAGCGTAACACGAGTTACTACCCGAGTTAGTAACTCGTGATTTTCGTAATATCTTCATTTGAACGCCTCTTTAAACCTTCAGTATACAATTTACAATTGATTGTCTACCATTGACCGTTTGTTCTAAGTCACACTGTACCTTGCGCGGCCTTCTCGGTAGACATGTCCATAGTACGGTGAGGAAATGATGTTCAAATAACGAATAAAAGACAATTATTACATTTTTATCGACAGTTAAATTGGGTGTGATAAAACAAAATGTTAAACAATCGATTTACAACACTACCCTGGTAACACGTTAGTCTAAGATTATATTTTCTCTTTTAATTTTCTTTTATGTAATAGAGGTGTTGTATAATAGAGGCTATAAAGGCGTCTCAAATAGGAACTCCAGCAAGCTTGACCACCTAAGAGGTGAGGTCTTCAAAGCGGTTTATCTATCATAGCAGGGGCGCTATGTCTTTTCAGACGAAAGTATTGAGCGTTTCCTGAGCCTTCCAACCTTGGGAGTCGAAGATAATGCGTAACGTATGTAGTGTCACGTATGTAGTGATAATTCCATTTTCTAATTTGTTTGTTTTTAAGGATAACAATCAGTATTAACTATTGCATTAATACAGTGTGCAAGTTCCCTTGTACTTTGATGCAGTTTCTTTAACTCCAGTGTGTACATTGAGAAGCAGTACAAGTGTGAAGTACTGCCTGAAGTTTTTAAAAAGAATTCCGAGCTTTCGATTGAATTCAGGTGTTTGACTCGATTGCTGCCGTTGACTGAAGTCAACCCGATGCCCAAGAGCTGCTCCTGACGGTCGGGAATTGGTACAGATGCAGATTTATTTATATTTAAGTTTGTTTCCCTTGTAATTTGATGTATTTTATTTGAAAACCAGTGTACCTACACTGGACACGGTGGAACGCAGCCTCAGGCTTTAATTTACATGCGCTGTGCGAAGATGAAAATTGAACTTTGATAATTTATGGCTTCCAAAATAAGGGGATCATTTCGGACTCTACTTAACCTAAAATTTTGAAAAATATGTAGTTAATAGTTTTTTACTTATCGATACTTACCAGGAAACTTATAAGAAGTCTATGATTTTTAAATAACTTCTTAATATATTTTTTTTTTAATTCGGAACCGTTTGCACGTGAGTCCAACTCACACCTGACCGGTTTTGTTTAATTAATACTTATTTCATTCATAATTTACTCATTTAAATGTTTCAGGTATAGTGTCCGGCTGGTTCTGTTTACCGAGTATGCATCAGGCATCTGCAATGGATTCCAATAGACTTAAAGACATGCAGAGTCCTAAAACAAGCAAACCAAATACAGTAACGTTATTTGACTCAAAGCCTGAACCTGGCAGTCAACCTATTGACGGACCCGAGCCCCAAAAAATATTTGCTACTAAACAAAAGCATTCCCGAGAAATATGCTGCTCATTCAAAAAACAGAACCTAATCTCACAGCCAGAATTAACAAACAGAATAGTTATGCTGCTAGACCCACAAGTAGAGCAACATCCGGAAAAACTGGCAAACGAAATAACGCCGGTACAGCAAAAGTTAGCAAATTCCAAAACTGTCTATCAGAAGGCGGAAGAATCAGTATGCAAGGAGGACAAAGCCGACACTCCTAAAGAAATCAAGAGTAAAAAAAAATGCACAAAAATGACGAAAGTATTTGTTGATATGAGAAAAACTATTATTCCAAGAATAAATGAAATCCTTAAAAACCTAGCGGGTCAGAAAGGATCAGATAACCCTAAAGATCCTAAAATTAGCAAAGAGAAAGAGTGGGAAGTAATATGCGAGAGCAAAAACAGCAAACCAATAAGCACAAAATACTTAAATAGCCCTGGAACTAGCAAGCAAAAGGAGCAAGAAGTGACGACTAAGAGAAGTGAAGAGAAGACTAAGGGCGTTGACAGCCTAAAAACTATCAAACAGACAGAAAAAGTCTCATACAAGTCTGAAAAGCACGAACCAAATCAAAATAATGCTACTGAACAGTTACCGATACCACGACAGAAGCGATGCACACCAAGGCCGCCTCCAGCTTTGCTAGGACTGCCAGGTGAAGGAAACCCTGAGGAATACCTTTATGAAGGTCCTAGTTGTAAGAGGGTAAAAACTGGGGTGATCTGGCGACTTAGATCAGAGCTGACACATTCAACTTCAGGATTTAAAGCATGCAAGAGGAGAAAACCACAAAAGTCTCAAGCTGTGGACAACATTGAATTAGACTTTGGGGAGGCCATAAGGTACTTTGCGAGCATGAATCCAAAACGTTTTCAACAATTGATACAGGAAGAACTAGAGAGTCAGCGTAAGGCTGAGGATAATAAATGTATAGAAGAGAAAAATCTAACTGAACGAATGGAAAAAGTACGAAAAATATCTGAAAAAGAAGCAAAGAAAGGCAAAGTAGACAAAACTACAGCAATAGACAAATTTCCAATTTCTGACGAATCAGAAAGTGATTATCCACAAGGACTTAAATTTAGCATCGCTGTCAAAGACGGTCCTACGGCTCTTACTGGCGTGGATTGCTTAAAGATTAATCGTTCAAGATGATACGTCATAAGTTTTTGAGCACTGTTTTTGCATACTTAAATTATTTTATAGCCGAGTTTTTGATTATCTACCTAATTGCTCTATGTTCACGATAGAACAGGCGATTTCCATAGCACACATAATAATATCTATAATAATAATATCATTCGAGGAAATTTGACATGGCGGATTATTCTTAATAAATTCTTAAGTTTAAAAGAATCTTTTAGCAGAAACCCGTTCCAGAAACTTTTTTTACATGTACAGTGCTTTTTTAAATAAAAGAGGTAGGTAGGGTACGATAATTTATTAACTTCAGGTTCTCGAGCATTTCATGTAAAGTTACATTTCCTCTCAAATACTTCTGAAAACTAACATAATTATGTAGTTAACAGCAAAATATGTTTGTCGTTGCGACTATTGTTTTTTTTGTGCGATCTGTTTTTTCGTGAACAAAGAGTAGTTTGGTAACAATTATGTGCTTGTTTGTGTTATTTTTATCATGAAATCATGTAACTTTGATTTTATATTGATAATCATATTTTGTATAATTAAATGTGTATCTATTAAATCAGTTATTTATTAATCGCATTTTTCATAACGGGTTCCAAGTCCAAAGGGGATATTATTGAGATCTTGTTAATCGTTAAGTGTAAGTATAGTAAACATTATTCCTCATGAAAACTTTAATTTCTTTAAATTAATGAGTCGGCTTAGATCTCATCGGTGCCCCTCTGGCGACCACGAGGCATTATACATTATAGGTAACTACTCATATATTTATCGAAACTGAAAAATATAATTTTCTCTGGAACTAATTTCGGCCCCTGTGGTGCTGTGGCCAACCTCAACGGAGGTAGATACGCTGGGTACACGTACACGGAAGATATTATAGTGCACAAGAGTGTGCACAAGCACAGGTGCACTCTCTACTCTTAAAGTCCGATGGGACGGCACGACAGGGGACATCACCAACTTTCATTCCACTCCACTTCAACTACACCAAAGAGGCAGATAAAAGTAAGAGAGCCATTGTGAATGTTGTAAACATTTGACAAAAGATTTTTTGGGATCGGGCCTTGTAGTAGTTATCAAGTAGACGTGGCGTACTTCGGAAGCTCTATACAAAGTACCTATGATTTTTTTATTTATGTTCGTAAATAGGTGGGTAAACTTCCTTTATTTATTTAAAATAAATTAAACTCATGTTGAAAATTCTGATTCGCGAGCCCCTTCGCCATCTTGCGTCTCTAGGCACGTGCCTAGATTGCCTTAAGACAATCCTCCACTGCTTCCACTGCTCATACAAACTGTTCCTGCCTGTCAAACATTTGATGTTCGTCCCGACGGTAAGGTAAACTCGGGTCTCCCCAAATAGTAATTACAGAACGTATTTCAATAAGGGTTTTGAATCGACAACATATATCCACAATATTCGGATTATCGCGTATCTATTTAGATTTTGAAAATTCTAAATAGTGTCACTTTGATAAAGGATCTACAATCTACATATTTGTTGATTGTCAGATATTTATGGTTACGTTCAGAAATTTATTTTGTGATTAAACTTGGAAATAGATAGAAAGGTACATTTATAAATAAACTAGGTATATTTCAGAGGACCAATTCTACTATTTTTTAAGCAACGTTCGTGATTCCATAATTTCAGCTGCAATTCCCAACGAAACAGTTGACCCAAAATTGCATGCAGTAGTGACAAAACACATGATACAATACATGGACCTTGCGCAGTTTTCAACAACGACTCACCCTGTATGGTCTGATGGCAAGTATTCCAAGCGATACCTATTGTATCGTCGGCAATCAGTTGCGGACACTCGGCGATTGGTAGTTGAGAAGATAATAGGACCAGATTTTGATGTAAACAATCGTTGGACTGTGCCATAATCAACTCATCAATATTGTCCAAAGCTTTGCATTTGGCAATTGTAACTTCGTCAATTCGATAAAGTACATATGTAAATATGTTAACATAGGTAATGATGCCATCTCCGCTGTAAAAAATGTTTGCATTTGTTACTGACGAAGTATCTCAGTAGGTATCAGATGGGTCGCTATGTAAAGAGCAACGGAGCAATTTGGCACATATTTTCATTTGCTATCCACGAAAGATAGCCCTACAGTAGTCCATTTGGCAGTTTGGCAGGTATTTCCATCAATAGAACGCGGCGGACAGAGCGGCATTTCCACTATCTAGCACATTTGCAAATTTCTTCTCAGTTTGTCAAACAGATGTTTTCGCTCGCACTTTGCTGTATGCTATATGCCACGCTATTACACGAGGAATGCGTCATCAAAATCGTTTCAACGTCGGAAACAACGAACACCAGTTGAAGGACATCCAAAATTATTTGTTTCAGTCGCACTCGGTCGCATCTATGCAGTACAGCCAAATAACGACGAATATTATTATCATCTTCGATTGTTGTTAGTGAATGTTCGTGTTCCGACATCGTTTCAACGACTGAGAACAGTTGCTGGACATCTGTGTGCGACTTACCGTGAGGCGTGTCAACTATTATAGTTGCTCGAGAACGATTCGCATTGGGATAATACACTCAAGGATACCGTCATATCTTCATCGCCGCATGAAATCTGCACATTGTTTGCGATTATCATATCGTCATGTTTCCCCTCGAATCTAGAAGATTTGTGGGTGAAATATAGGGATGACATGTCTGAGGATGTTTTGCATCGCATGTGCTGTCAAACTTTGAATCCAACACTACAAATGACTGAAGAAGTTTACAATGAGACATTGATAATGATAGAAAACATCTGTTTATTGATGGCAAATAAAGTATTGTCGTGTTGGGCATGACAGCACCCAATCGTCCTATGCACGATGCGTTTAACCACGACTTACAAAGAGAGCAACAGTACGACACTGAAGCATTGGCCGAAACAGTTCGTACAAATGTTCCACAATTGAATCAACTACAAAGGATTGCGTACGATACTTTGAATAGAAGCTGTGAACAGTGGATCTGGTGGAAGTTACCGGGAGCATCTAGAAAGTAACTTCCACCAGATCCACTGTTCACAGCTTCAAACTTCATTGTATATGAGATAAAAAAAAACAAAAAATAAGTTGGTAGACCACTTACTGTCAAAAAATGCACTGCACACATCAAGCGTCCATTCTCCGCACCACAAACGTATGTACTCTGCGGCCGCTTGCGTGGTTTTGCCATGCGAATCCGCGATAGGTTTCAGTTCATAACGTCCATGAGGCAATACCCTAATAATTTGGTATGGACCACGCATACAAGCGTCTAATATGCCCTTGGACTGGCTGCCCTTGTGGACAAAAATAACGTCATGAACAGTGAAACTGCGCGGTAGCTTCCGTTTTTCAATAACTCGGGCGTCTTGTCGAACTCTATTCTTATCCAGAAGTTTGGAGGCGCGCAGTTTGGCCAGCTCCCGCAGGAACTCTTGGAACTGTTGGGACTCGTCTCTTCCAGTGCCAGATCACGCACAATAGAGCGTAGGAAGAGTTTCGTAGCTTGGCTGCCGGATAGTAAATTCATAGGTGAGCATTGAATAGATTTATGCTTTGTAATGTTCAGAGTGAGCTGTAATTTGCCCAATACATCTGACCACTTTTCATTTCTAAAGTTAACTTCAACTCTTATCATGTTTAGAACAGTAGGTACTGCAATATCGCTCAGCCTGACTATTAATTTGATGCATTTCAGGTGTTATTAAATATAATTCGCCCCCCAATTTACGTACCCAAGTTGCAAACGCTGAACTCTCGTACATTCGCCCCCGGGCAGCGACAGTCACTTTGGGCATACCAAACATTGAAATTGCCGATTCAAAAACGCGTTTAAGTTCGTTCGCACCTTGTTTACGTATCGGATACAACAGGCAGAATTTTTTAAAAGCGACAACAATAAGTAAAACAAATTTAAATCCATTAGAAACGGTGTGGCCCCAGAGTATCGCTATGTACGCATTAAAACGGCATGTTGGGCTTACTCCATGATTCTATCTATAGGCTGTAAAGGTTGCCAGGGAACCAGAAATGATTTAAAATTAGATCAATTGTTTTATCTGTGTCAATGCGATGGTGTTCATCATGGAAAATTCTTAAAAGCCTAAGGCCATATCCTTTCGGTATAAAACACAAATAATGTGGTTCTTCACCAGTTCTTACATATTTCTAATAAAGAATATCGTTTCGCTTGATATAACGATTAGAATCGAGTTCACCCTCATCTAACTTTTACAACAGAGAATGCGTTTCTTCGTCTGCGAACTGTCCCAAATGTGCCCAGTTATGTGGTTCCCATATTTCGCACACATTTACCGGATTGCGACTCAGGTAGTCAACATAAGACAAATTGATGCCTTTACGGTACTCTCAATCAAAGTCATAGTCCTGTAAATACATCCACCACCTAGCAACTCTCGGCAATAGATCTCGCTTTCTTTGTGTAAATTTTAAGGCGTTGGAATCAGTTACCACTTTGAATTTTATACCAATGTAGTGCCGGAAATTTTGTAGTGCTTTTACCACTGCCAACGTTTCCAACTCGTAAGAGTGGTAACGTAGATCTGCCCCCTGAGTTACTTTACTGAAATATGTGACAGGTCTTTTTCGTTTATTAATATCGGTCTGTAATAGCACCGCACCATATCCCACAGCAGAGGCCTCTGTGTGAACTTCCGCCGGAAGGACGGATCAAATATTGCTAGAACAGGCTCATTTGTTAAGCAGTTTATTATGTCTTGACGAACGCACTCACGTTTCTCATTCCATTGAAATGATGCATTTGCGAAGGAGATGGGCAATGCAAGAAGTTTTAACTGAATAATTAGGTACATACCTATTATCTAAAATATCTAGTCAAACCTAAGAATTGTCTTACCTGCTTTACGTTACCTGGGATTGGGGCATTGGTTAATGACTCAACCTGATGGCGGCTCGGTCTAACCTGACCATCACTAATTAATCTACCTAGATATTCAATCCCCTCAGCGAGAAAGATACACTTATTCAGGTTTATAGATAACCCGGCTTGAGTCAATTTAAGCAAAGTTAATTTGAGTAAAGTTTGTAAGACCTCGTAAATTTTGTAACCCTCCATCTATTGACGACGTATTATTGCCCACGTTGGGCAATAATACGTCGTCGATGTACTCTAAAACCTTGCCCGATTCAATAAACGTACGCCGAGTATGGCTTATTATACGTTGATAGACAACTGGCGCATTGGTCAAACCATATAGCATCTTTAAATACTCAAAGTGGCCTTCAGGAGTAACGAAGCTAGTTAACGGTATAGAATCACAATGCATCTTAATTTGGTGAAAGCCTGTAGCCATATCAATACTATCGACGTAAGTATTTACTTTTACCTAAGCGGTCTACATAATCATCGATCAGAGGAGTTATCGCGTTTAGTGCGCGCTAATCCACGCACATTCTGTAACTGCCATCCTTTTTCTTTACTAGCAATATCGGACTAGAGTATTCAGATTCAGACCTCCTTATAATTGTTATGTCAAGTAGTTCCCGGATAGTATCGCGCACATACACTTTTTCTTCATGAGATAGTTTATTCGGTTTTGTAAACTATAGATTCACTAATATTAAGCTTAAAATGCATAGAACCGGTACTAACAGTGGTCGTGGCTGTACTAGTAATAAGGAATTTTGAGAGGTCCGCGATAATTGATAGCAAATTATCCTTTTCAATACCTAAATCTGAGTTTGTATAAGATTGTGTTCGATTTTATGGGTAATACCAGGTCTATCCGCATCAGACTTTGCTAGCCTTTCGATCTTATGTACGTGATTCCGTCTCTGTTTAGGACATCGGTACCGATATTAACGGGAGTACTCATATTTATCGGCGATTACATAAAGTTTAATTTCTAATGTTAATTAAGAAATTCGACGGTTAACACCGCGTAATGACTCGATTGTATTTTCTTTTCGCCTAACCCACAAAACGAACTAAGTGACGGTATTTGTTTGCATTGAAAATGCTTGATTAGACTATCTGAAACAAGGAATACTACCAAGCCACTATCTATGAATATGTCCACAGGTATACCTTGTATCACGGCTGTAGCTAAATCGTTTTTCTTAGTCCCTCGTGACTCTGAACGTTGCTTTGTAAAACACTCCTCTACGCTAAGACCCGATTTTTTGCAAAAGGAAAGATCGGGGCCCCATAAAGGGCCATCGATCGCACGATCCCCACGTACAAACGCCCACAGGCGGTGCTCGGGTCCCCCAGATTGGGAAGCAGCGATGACAGCGCCCCCGCCGCGCCCAACAACTTGGGCGCCAGCCACCGGAAGTGGGGGCCGAAATCCCACCGGCTGTCGAGCGCGAGGTGGCCCGCAGAAGCGGGCCGGCACCAGCCGGGGATTGCGGATGTCGCATAGGTTCCCGCGATCAACGGCGTAGGTGGGAGATGGAACACCGGGGTGGTTTTAGTCAGTAAGAGTCTGACAGACCCCTCCACCCGCCCCAGGGTGGAGGATTTCCATGAGGTTTCCCCCCGAAATCAAAAAAGAAAAAAAAAAAAAAGGAATTGCACTTTGACCTAGTGTCACCATGATCATGTTTGCGATTGTCACCATTATGGGGCCTAGCGTCTATTACTTGTACTTTGTTTCGATTTAGGACTAGAAGCTGATGTAGCGGGCTTAACATTGATTGAGAGAAAACCGTCTAAATCTTCTGGTTTCAACTCATCAGAATGCCAATCTCAGTGTAGATAGCTATGAGAATTATCCCACACCTGATATAAGCAGAGTGAAGAAGATGGAATTAAAAAAATAGATAACGACCTCAAAATTAAAGTTATATTTCTTTAAACAAATAATTAATTATAAAATATAGAACGCAAATAACTACGCCTAGCTAAAAGACGTGTTAGGCCCGTCCTAACACTTGGGCGCTTAAAGTGTTAGGACGGGCCTAACACTTTAAGCGCCCAAAATGAAATGACTGAGGAAATCAGCTCGCCTCTGCAGCTGTTCATCTGCCCCACTCTTGCATCTTGTGACGTCATTCAGCCGCCACGCCTCCGATCACAGGATTCTCCGCTAACAGTATTATTCTAAATTATATTTAAGTAAACGTGATTTTTCCAAAAGATTCTAAATATTAAATGAAAAAATTATATAAATGATTAATTATCATCCGAAACATTTTTGAAAAGAAGCATTTGCCAAATAAATGTTTGTAAAGCGAGTGTTTATAAAATAAAACATTTGCGCAATAAGTTGTTTGTGAAATAAATAGGTAGTATACGAAACGTTGGTTGTAAACTAAAATTTGTCAATGGTGTTTTGGTGAAACATTAGTGAACCTCATACATTAATAGTAACCAACCACAAACACAATCATCCTCGTCGTACCTCCGTCCATGCTGTAATGCTGGTCATTAAATAATTGACTGTCTATCGTTCAAGGCAAAGAGCATAATCGAGCGTATACCCGAGGCAACTAAATTAAAATTGTGTCTTAATTGTTTAAGGTCGGGCCACCCTGAGTTTAAATGTCATTTCGGCCGTTGTCGTGAATTCAACAAAAGACAAAGATTCTTAATTGCACCTTCCTACTGATAAAGCTGACAGCACCCAGTCCTTCTGAGACGTTAGTTAACTGTAACAATCAAGGTAATAAATATTCTTTCTACTGACTGCTTTCTTTGGACTGCTTTGATTGAAACAGTCAATCCCAAGACTAATTAAATTTGAAACAGTGCGCGCCTTACTTGACTATGGCAGCCAATCCTCTTTCATAAGTCTAGGCCTGAAACAAAGGTTATCATTACTCATTAAAGGACTGTCCTATTGATGCTGGAAAGGTAATCGGTTTTGGCAACAATGAGGCAGGCACGATAACTGAATATTGCATTGCCCAATCGCACACACAAAATCGTTAAACACACCGTTCAACGTTATCTCTAACCCGTACGTTATAAAGGTAACATCCTTACTTCCCGATGCGGTAATTGATATCATATATTTTAGCAGCAGACGTCGAAAAAATATTTCGTCAAATATTGGTAGAAGAGTCAGATCGAAATCTTCAGCTTATTCTATGTAGAAAAGACGAGCGTCAACCTCTTAAAGCCTTAGCCTTAAACACGGTAACTTACGGCTTCACAAGCGCAAGTTTTTTGGGCACAGTCTTTGGCAGTCGGATGAAGAGTGCGAGGATCCACTCATTAGGACGATTATACAACATGATCGATACGTTGACGACTTGATTACTGGTTGTGATTCTAAAGGAGGAACTTACAGATATTCAACAATTGGTATCAGAAGCACTTATGGCAGCGTGTTTTAATCTACGAAAATATAAATTTAATTTGTCTAGCGTTCTTAAAGTCTGCTCCAAAAACTCAAAGGACACGCTTATCATTAGTGAGTCCTCAAATGCTCTCGGCTTAGGGTGGAATCCTAAAACTGATAGTCTACATTATTCTTTCGAAATTCCCCCTATCGATGATAAAATCACAAAACGCTATATTTTATCAACATCGTTTAAAATCTTTGACCCACTCGGTTTTGTCAGCCCCTGTATTGTTATTCCTGAATTAAAAATGCAGCAACTTTGGATTGACAAGGTTGGCAGGGACGAACCTGTTTCAGATGAAATAGAAAAGGTTTGGGGTAAGTTTTCTAATAAAGTAATAACCTATCATGTCTAGCCATTACACTGCCGAGACAGGTTATATGTGACTCACCTGCTGTAACAGAGCTCGTGCATATTAACCTTTTATGTTCCAAGTCAAAGGTGGCACCAACCAAGGCCTGTACTATACACCGTTTGGAGCTGTGTCACTGTGTGCAGCATTGCTAGCTGTCAGACTATGCAAGGCCGTCGTAGATTCCTTGAGGTTCCCAGTAGCACGTAAACTATATTGGTGTGACACCAGTGTCGTCCTTGCTAAGCCGCATACTAGCTCTAGAAGGTTAAAGATCTTCGTGGCAGACTTGTAGAAATACTGTTTGTAAATATGTGAGTACCATGTACCTAAATTTATTAAGAAAATGAATAAGTTTACCTCTGCTGGTAATACTTTTTTCCAATAAGTAGCATACTCTGGGTGCATCGTCCTCAAATAATATTAAATTAAATTTTGTATACCATTATTTGAAAAGAGTAACCTTGGAGTTTCTTGTCCGTTCTTTTTTCTTCTCCATAAAATCTACTTACCAAATAAACTCCAACACGAGTCTGAAATTATTGAAATAAAATCGAATATCGTTGCTAAGCGAGATAACTCTTTGATCATTCAATTTAATAAAAATAGTAAATTACATAAGATAAAGCAAAATTATGCTTATGCATTATTTTTATAATTTGTGCAATCCTATTTCTAGGCGTCTTCGTGCCCTTAATTTAGAAGAATTACAAAATTAATTTCATCTTTCATGCCGCAAGGCCCAACAGGAATCTTTTCCTGTTAAGTACGACTCTTTATCTAAAGAAAATTCAATCAGTACAAAATGACCGATCATAGCGCTTGCACCATTCATAAATCGATTGATACGAGTAGGAGGCCGGCTGAATGCTTCGGCTATGTCAATTGGTAGCAAACACCCTATCCTAATAAATTCCTCTCACAATGATCAGTTTTTACGGTTCCGTACCTCAAAAGGTAAAAAAAGGAACCCTTAAAACATCACTTTCTTGTCCGTCTGTCTGTCTGTCCGTGTGTCACCAACGATATCCTCAAAAAACGAGTTGAAATTTATACCAGATACTGAGGTTATAGACCTCAGTATCTGGTATAAATTTAAAAGTCCCTATTAGGTGTATTAAAATCAAGGTCCTGAATCAACACGATAAAAAGATATAAGCAAATTTAGATTTTAAACTTATAAGTATCAAAAATTACTTTAATTTTCAACTTTTTTTTATTTTTAAAAATGTTCCCTTTACTTGTGCTGTAAGACCTTGCTTTTAACCAAAATTGACAATTCCAGGTCAACCGGAAGTACCATGGGCGTGCAGTAGGCTACAGTAAGGGTAGGCCAGCCCATATACAATGCCCAAAAAAAAAAAAACCTCACCACATTATTCAGGGTTGAAATCACGATACTGACGATGCGAATTTTCGTCCACTTTGAAAATGAACGAACATTTTTTTTTGGGCTGGCCTACCCTTACTTTAGCCTACTGCACGCGCATGGGAAGTACCCTATGGGTTTTGGGTCGAACACCTATATGGTAGTTCCCGTTGACCTAGAATCACGAAATTTGGCAAAAAAAATTGAAAATTAAAGGGTCTATACATACATAGTTGACGCCTGCCACCACTAAAAATTATACCAATTTTATTATGGCGGTATAATGGGTTGGTACGGAACCCTTGGCGCACGAGTTCGACTCGCACTTGACTAGTTTTTTACTGCTCGAACAGGATCTATCTATCTGTATAAATAAAAATTAATCGCCAAATGTGTTACTAAGCGTTAAACTCGAGAATGGCTCGACCAATTCCGCTAATTCCTTTTTTTGTTGTGTTTGTTATTGTCAGCAAAAGGTTCTTATGAAATAAATTTTGGAAAAAAAATATACATCCGGGGGAAGCCGGAGTGGGCCACTAGTTTATTATAAAACTAGCGTCCCGCCCCGGTTTCGCACGGGCACAATGCTGATAATAAATATACTAGGGTTTTAGAACTCTGGTTTCATGTATAGTAACTTGGAACTCTGTCATATGTCAGTGTTTTCGCGAAATCATCTTGAGCACATGCTTGAACGCTATTTATAGACACGCGCCGCCGCCTGCCCCCCGGCCGGTACCGCTGCAAACGCTAAATCCCTGAATTTTAGTTCCCTTCTCATTGCACCGATAGATTATGCACCATAATTATCATAATAAATTAATAGTTATACCCCCGAGCTCAAATAGGTACTACTTAACCACAAATTATAGCTTGGTTGCAGCAATATAACATTCCTAATTACCCAAACTCATTGCAGATTGATTTATATGACATTGTCATACCTGCCAAGTGCGAGTCGTACTCTTCAATTTTTTTTTATATTATTTTATTATAATATTCAAGAAATAAACAATTTTAAAATTTATTTATGTAGATTTATTATTTGAATGATAATAATTTTACTTATTTATGTCTAGAAACCTACGAACAGCTGCCTGAACTCTCATTCTCTGGGTCTCCTTTAGGTCGGGTTTCAAGGTTTAAGTATTTGGGCCACTGGGTCACTGATGACTTAAAAGACAATGTAGACATAGACATTGAGCGCAGGTCGCTGGCTGTCCGTTGCAACATACTTTTCCGCACGTTTGCACGCTATACCGAATCGGTTAAGATAACGCTATACACGTTAGCGTTATACACGTGCAGCCTGTGGACCAAGTATACCCAGCGGGTATACAGCGACCTGCGCGTACAGTACGCATTTAGGTTGCTTTTGGGGTTGCCGTGGCGATGTAGCGCGTCAGAGATGTTCGCGGAAGCGTGCGTAGACGGGTTTGCTGCGATCATGCGAAAGCGATGCGCTTCCATGATGGCGCGCTTGCGCTCCTCCTTTAATGGCATCCTGAATGTGTTTGCAGACCGGTGGGACTCTCCCCTCTTACAAAGGTGGGTAAGTGTTCAGAAACACTATTCAAATAAACTGGTGTACACTGTTGTTTATTATTGTAAATTTAATTTAATACTTACATTAGGCTTAAAAACTTAGCATTACTCAAAAACAACGGGTTGCTTACCAACCGTCAAATTTTCCCATTAATTCAGATAACGTATCTAGTTATAATATACATATATTTATAATGTTTCATACTTACTACCAAAATATAAAAGGCTTAAGAACAAAAACAAATGACCTGTACCAAAACGTTTTAACTATAATAATTATAAAATAATAGCTTTTACTGAGACTTGGCTGAATTTAAACATCCTGAACAGCGAGCTGTTTGATTCTAGATATACTGTTTACCGTCGGGATAGAATATGCCACAACAATGCTAAAAAATTTGGTGGCGGTGTTCTTTTAGCTATTTCTTGGGATGTTCCTTACGCCANAACAATTTTAAAATTTATTTATGTAGATTTATTATTTGAATGATAATAATTTTACTTATTTATGTCTAGAAACCTACGAACAGCTGCCTGAACTCTCATTCTCTGGGTCTCCTTTAGGTCGGGTTTCAAGGTTTAAGTATTTGGGCCACTGGGTCACTGATGACTTAAAAGACAATGTAGACATAGACATTGAGCGCAGGTCGCTGGCTGTCCGTTGCAACATACTTTTCCGCACGTTTGCACGCTATACCGAATCGGTTAAGATAACGCTATACACGTTAGCGTTATACACGTGCAGCCTGTGGACCAAGTATACCCAGCGGGTATACAGCGACCTGCGCGTACAGTACGCATTTAGGTTGCTTTTGGGGTTGCCGTGGCGATGTAGCGCGTCAGAGATGTTCGCGGAAGCGTGCGTAGACGGGTTTGCTGCGATCATGCGAAAGCGATGCGCTTCCATGATGGCGCGCTTGCGCTCCTCCTTTAATGGCATCCTGAATGTGTTTGCAGACCGGTGGGACTCTCCCCTCTTACAAAGGTGGGTAAGTGTTCAGAAACACTATTCAAATAAACTGGTGTACACTGTTGTTTATTATTGTAAATTTAATTTAATACTTACATTAGGCTTAAAAACTTAGCATTACTCAAAAACAACGGGTTGCTTACCAACCGTCAAATTTTCCCATTAATTCAGATAACGTATCTAGTTATAATATACATATATTTATAATGTTTCATACTTACTACCAAAATATAAAAGGCTTAAGAACAAAAACAAATGACCTGTACCAAAACGTTTTAACTATAATAATTATAAAATAATAGCTTTTACTGAGACTTGGCTGAATTTAAACATCCTGAACAGCGAGCTGTTTGATTCTAGATATACTGTTTACCGTCGGGATAGAATATGCCACAACAATGCTAAAAAATTTGGTGGCGGTGTTCTTTTAGCTATTTCTTGGGATGTTCCTTACGCCAGAGTTCATTACTGGGAAAGTGTCAGCGAAGACCTCTGGGTTACTGTTTAACTAAAAATTAATAACATTGTAAAAAACATAGCTATTTGTGTCTTATATTAACCTCTTTCTGTAAAAGCAGAATCTGTAAAATTTTCTTAATAATGTAAGTAATATCGTAAATAACGTTGAGGAAGTTCTTATCCTTGGAGATTTTAATCTCGGATTCATTAATTGGTCACCTATAGATGAGCAAACACACAATTTCCCAAACAAATATGATAATACATTAGGGGATATTTTTTTTTATTTTCTAGCAATTAACAATCTTTCTCAATTCAACTGCGTTTGTAACATTGATGACAGAACACTCGATTTAGTTAGAAGTAATATCCTCAGTCTTTCTGTTACCCGTACCTCCGATCCTCTTACTAGACTCGACCCCAAACACCCTGCCTTGATCATTTCCATATTACATGCAAATATAAAGAGCTAAGGTTCAAAGAATAATACACGCCCAAAAATCTTCAAATGTGATTATGCAAAAATCATGTCAGACCTGTTAACTATTGATTGATTCTGTTAGAATTTTCACACTCACAATACGAAATCAAAAGAACTGATTGACATACACATACCGAAACACACTTTTAAAAATTCTAAATATCCTTCCTGGTTTAGTAAAGCGCTCATTAAATCACTATCCGAAAAAGAGAAGTACCGTAGCAAATTTCGTAAATACAATAATCCTAAGAAGCCGTTGTCATACAATGATCAACCAAAAGTACAGCGATTATAAAAAACATATTGAGACCGAAATAATAAAAGACTCTTAAGTATTTTGGTGCATGTTAAAAACAAACAAAACAGTAAATCAGCGATCCCAGCCAGAATGCGCATAGATGATGTAGTAGCTAATAGTGGTACCGATATTGCAAACCTTTTGGCTTTTTATCTTTCTTCAATTTTTACCGACTCAAATGGCAGTACTTTACAAATAATCAAGAATCATCTGGAGTGCTAAGTTATTTAAAATTTACATCACAAGAAGTCCTGGCTAACATAAATAAACTTGATACATCCAGGAGTCATCCAGCCTGATTCCATTCCGCCAATCTTTGTTAAATCATGTGGGAGAGTGCTTACAGAGCCATTAAGTCTCATATTTAATAAATCTTTAGAGTCGGGAGTATTTCCAGACAAGTGAAAAAAAGCTCGCGCATCGTGCCTGTACACAAAAAAGGTGACTCCAGCAACTACAGGCCGATTTCCATCCTTAAATGTTTCTCGAAGCTCTTTGAATGTCTTGTTTGTCCTTTTATTACCAATTATTTGGATGCTAAACTTTCCGACAGTCAACATGGAGTAGAGTACTCCATTTTCCGCACTAAGACTCCCATTCGGTCCGTTGTGTGGCCAACATGGATTCCGAAGTTCGTTCTTTAAGTGCAACTTCAACCCACTAGAATTAGAACTTTCAATTTGGCCTTGCAAGTTATCAAACTTTGAGATAAGGTTTCAAAACCAAGTTTAAGTGTAAGTTCCGCTCTGTTTGTTTTAGTAAACGTGCCTAACCGTGATATTTTTTCTAAATAATTTCTTTATTTTGTACTTGGCCGTTGACGGAACTTCGTCTAACATTTAATTCCGCCAAGTTCTTGGCATCATCAACTACACCAATTAATACATGTATTAGATTGTTTTAATTTAATTTTATTTTATTTCGGGATAAAAAACAGGAGTACAATTAAATGTAATACATACTGTCTTACTAGTTAAACAAAATACTTATTATACTACTAGCAACATTATCCACTTATTACTAATATGATGATTTGAAATGCTACATGAGAACAAAAAAAACATGAAAACAAAATACATGAGTGAATGGAGTGAACGATTAAATTCAGTGGTTGATAAATTGAATGAAGGAATAAATGATTCCTTTCTTATGATGGACGAGATAGAAAACCAGAAAAAAATTACACTACATAATAATTTATAAAGCTAGGATAGAATCGACTACAGATTTCCTAAATTAGTATGATGTAAGATTAAAAATTTCGATGTTTTCAAATCTAGTGTTGTAGGAATCCACAAGTTGGACACGCAGAGGAGCGCGAAAACCAGCATTTGAATTGCAGACGTGTCTGATATTAGTAGATAGTAAGCGGTATGAACGCGCTTGTCTGCGCACTACTGTCCTCGGAACGATGTAACAGAGTGTATTTGTTAAGTCGGGACAATCATATATTATGCACATTACCATGTCGAAACATCGCTCTGAGAAGCAGTCTTCTGGATTCTAGGGTTAACAGTTTGTAGTTTTTAAGCAACATATTATGCGAACCGTGGGTGTGGCAGCATCTGTAATGCAGAGCTCTTAGGAACTTAGTTTATTTTAAACAAATTTTTACGAAATTAAAGTTATAGAAGATTGAAATAAACTCAAGAAAAACTAATATTAAAATAAACCAAATAAAATAAAAGAAATACGCTCACGCCCGTGGTTGGTGGTTTCTGCCACACGGGAGGTCGAAGTCGCAGGCACCTGACTGCGGACAGCCTTACTTATAGGCTGCACGATGCTGCGCGGGCGCTGCACACTGCAGCAAAGACGCTCAGTGATACACAGGAAACTTGGGCAAACCTAAAATAGTCGGTGAAACAATCTATAAACGGTACTAGATAGGCGCGGCAACCTGTGGAATCAATTTACTGAAAGAAAAACAAAAAAACTTTAAGTACATATATATAAGTACTTTGAGATATGAAATGTAGTCAAAGTCAAAACGTTTATTCCAATTGGGCCATTAAAAGGCACTTTTGAACGTCAACATTACAGTTAAAAGAATATGTATAAAAATAAAGTGACTCTACGATCCATTCACAAAGGTACATTCCTATAGAGAAAAACGGACAAGAAGCTTCATAGTTACTCTTTTCAAATAAAAGTTTTACAATAAATGGGACTCATATTTACAAATATTGCAAACAATTGATTTTACAGTGTGTGAGTTACTTAAAAGAAAAATTACATTTTAAACATACACAAAAAAGTACATCTATATAGTTAAATACATTATGCCAACCAGTTTGATTTACTCTACACTCCTGATTGTCCTGTGGAGCAGGACCAGCATGCTGAATGTAATCGTCTAATTTGTAATATGCTTGTTTACAAAGTGTGCTTTTAATGTAACTTTCAAATTTTAGTTCTAATATGTCACAAGGTATTTTGTTGTAACATTTGACATAGCGTCCCATGAAAGATGTGTGTACTTTAGCTAATCTATAAAATCGATTTTTCGTTACATACGTAATATTTTCATAAATAAAGTACTGGAAAGATCCGCCTAAAATCTACGAAAACGGTAAAAAAAATTAAATTAAATGTAGAACGTAGTAGGTATCCTTGCAAATTATCAACAACACTAAATAATAGCGAATTCATGGAAATATAAAGAAAGAAGTATCATTTGAAAGTATGACGCAATATGTAACCTTGACAAAGGTGACCCTACAAAAATATGAAATCGCACAAGTAACAAAACCAAATAGAAATTGGACAAGGACGTAGGCTACGTAGTTTCAACGGAGGTTTAGGAATTAAGGAAGGGCACTTAGCTACAGAAATGCTGCTGCGCTGCGTGCCGCTACAACAAAAAATTATAAAAATTAAACTGAATTCAAATTTAAGGAAGCATAAAAGAAAAGTGTTGGTTTATGGTACGGAACCGTTCGTGTAAGAGTCCGACTCGCACTTGGCTGGTTTTGTTTTTGTAAAATAGTATTTTGTTAAAAATGAATTACTTTCCTGAATTTGATCCTGATTAGCGACACTTCCGGATGGTGTAATACATAATACAGGATGTGTATTTTTTCAAAATCAACTGGTTCAATTCCTGGCTAAGATTAACGTTTTATTTTTAAATCCAAATGGTGCAGTTTTACTTTTCCTTTCAGTGTTTTTCGTCATTCCTCATAGTTTCTCGGATTTGAACATCCACGCACACTTGAAAAAATCAACCTGTACACTCGTCTGGCAGTCACATGCAACTGCTAGAATATTCTGGCTTTTTACATATACTTTTTAAACAATTGAAAGAATATGCCCTCAAAATTTTAGCCTTGTGGGTGGAGGTTATGAATTACGATCCCGATGACAACTTTGCTATATTGTCTGGCGGCATATACTAGCAACCCTCAAAATAGGTTGTCAATTTTTTATTCACTTAACATTTTAATTTGTTTAATTTACAGATTACAGATAAAAAACCGGACAAGTGCGATGTAAACATTACCTACGGAAGTTTAGAAACTATGAAAGCAAAATATAGCAGGTAGGATTGAAGGAGAAACTTAACTTTGCTGGTAATTTTTTTTTTTTAAAAGCAATGTACATCGCGGTCAATTCTTCAACCGAAATCTTATGATTTGATATAAAGTTTCGCCAGTTAATTCAATTTGACCCTGTATATCACTTATTCTCATTTTTCTTTGGTTCACTAAATATATGTTGTGAATCAATCCGATTAGACAAAAATTGGGTCAATAATACTATACTACATTACAATGAGGGTTTATTCGAGTTCTCGTGTGAAAGGTATCTATAGTTAGGTCTAGTCTAGTTATATCAAATCATAAGACTTGTACTCTAAGATCTATCTTCTTGTCAAATTTCATGAATCTAGGTCAACGGGAAGTACCCTTTACATTTTGATTCGCTTGAGAGTGTCGGATTTATACGTTTTTTTGCGGCATAAACAACCGTTTCTGTTTTTACGTTAACTTAGAAGTTTGTTTTTTTCACAGCTTCAAAGGACTGTAGACCTGAGTATATGGTTTTAATTTCAACTCGATACCTCCACGCGTTCCCGAGCCTAAGAGCCGAAACATCCGACTGACCCGTTTCTCACAAAGCTGAAAAAACTTTTTGAAGGATGTTTTGTGCCAGAATGGTACTTTATAATTGGCCGAATTATAAAGTACCGTTCTGGCAGTCATCTCGCGGTTGCGTCATCATTCCTTAAATTTTTGAAAATGTCAAAAATATATTTTTAGTGTTCCGTACCTTAAAAGTAAAAACAGAACCTATAACTGAGACTACTTTTTTTGAAGTCGGTTAAAAAGGAATTTACCGCCCACTGTTATTTTGATAGCATCAAGACGCACACTTATGCTCTGCATGGAAGACACATTCTCTTAGGCGCTCTATCGCTACAATATTGCTACTCCACCTCCACCGAAAGGTCGACTCCGTAGGATGCCCGTCGACGTATCTACCGCCGGTTTACCCATAAAGTTGAACTGAGGGTCTATGCTGCTCAGGAAAGGACTGTCGTGAGGAACAAACAAGTTTCTTGCAATGTGACTGTATCGAATATTCAAATCTGACATAATCCACTGATGAATCTTATCTATATCTACAAAGTGTCTAATAGATTTTACAGTTAAATGTTACAAAAAACTTGCTTTTGAACAAGATTTAATATTCATTTGTCGCAATACATTGTTGATATTTTTGTGACGTCGTTTGTCGTCTAAAAATAAATGCATCGCTGTCGACTGGAAGTGTACCCAAAAGACTGGTGGCATTGCCACGTTGTTTGGCAATGCTTATTCTTTGACCAAGGTAAAAGCCACCCTTGGGTCACGCGAAGTGTCAACCAAGCGTCTTGAGAGATCTTTAAATAAGTTATGTGCACTCGGACCCCAAGACCCGAGAGTATCAACCCCAAACGGCTCGAAAATATAACTACCAACAAGTTTATTATATTTCCGCCGCTTGAGGTTCTCTGCAGCCGCAGCGGCAGCGCCAGCACAGCACGAAGAGCTAGGAAGATGGGATGGCGCAAGAGTATCGACACAAGTAGCGTCCCACACTAATGGCCTACCCATCTTCCATGGAAATAACGACATGCCGTCCGGTCTCTTGCCATCGTCGCGTGCCAGGCCATTGGGTTCTAACACAGCCGGAACGCCGACGGTGACAAGAGCTCGTCGGATGATGTCGTTAAGATTCGCGTGCCGCGCAATGCGACCCGCGCTACGGCTGCATGACAGGCCGTGGTGTCCGAGGCTGTTGACAACTTCGCCACAGTGGCAGCGATGAGGAGAACAACAAGGAGCGCCAAGACGCAGGCAGGCAGCGAGGCGGAAAGTAGTATCGTCGAACATGGTGCCAATGTTCGACGACGGTAGTGCGTGAAGCCAGAGACCCGACTCCCACTCACCCACAGCCAGCAGGCGCGCACGCTCTGCAGTAGTAGTTGATGTGGCAATAAGTTTTTCCTGAACTTGCCTGCAGAGCGGCTCGTCCCACCGTCTCTGGGATGAAGGGTAGTCGGGCGGATTTGAATTCGGGCAAGCGAGTCTCCAGGCCTCCACAGCCTCGGTGAAGTACGGCACATCAAAATCAATCAGTGTAGAAACTAGAATATTCCTGATTAATTTATCAGTGCCGTACACCGAGGATATAAAAGCCGGTAAACTAATACTGGTAATTTTGCGGACGCCGAGGCCTCCCATACGGATGGGAAGGGTTGCTTGCGCCCAGGCTTTGTCGTCCATGGCCACATTTAAAATTAAAGTAAGTGTATGCTTGATAATTTGGTCTATTTTGTCCAAAAGGTGGGGGTGCTTCCATAAATGGGAAGCACGAAGGAAATATATTAATTTTGGGCCGAAACAGCAATAACGAATAAGAGTGATGGCCGAATGCATGTTAATTTGGAGCAATCTTTCCGAAACGTCATTAAAATTTTGAATTTTTTCTTCAACAAAATCTGGAAAAGAATTCTCAAAGATTGGGCACCCAAGGAGACGAAGAGAGCTTTTGTCCATAATTTTGATTTCAGGGGCTATTGTGTTGAATTTTGGAAGTGTAAGTAGTCTGTCAGTGTTGTCCGATAAAAAAAA
>NDFZ01004591.1:0-73845 GCA_002192655.3 Mamestra configurata
TGCCGTTTAATGGCCTAATTGAAATAAACGTTTTGACTTTGACTTTGACTTTGACTTTATATAACTGTTAGTTTTAGCTCTAGATTCTTTACTATTTCGCTAATCAGTTGCTTACGAAACAAGGTCTTGTTAATAGTTCAAAGATTTTTATTTTTAATTCACTACCCCACTAGGCAAAGTTAGGTAATACTTTTAGGAGTGAGGTCTGTATACCCGACTGTATCGGTACCATTGGTACCAAGTACCTTCCCTGTCAAAAATCATCATTGCAAAAATACTCGTAAGGTCAAATAAGCACACATTCACACACCTGTTATTATTTGAGCGACCCTTTCTGAGTTCAATAATAATTGTACAATATGGATAATTGAAAATTATCCCAAGGGAACATACTTCCGGAATAAAAAAAAACTATCCTACGTCCTTTCCTGGAACTCAAACAATCTCTATAACAAGTTTCATCTAAATCGGTCCAGCCGTTTGAGCGTGAAGAAGTAACAAACATACACACACTCACAAACTTTCGCCTCTATAATATTAGTGTGATTACAGATAGCAATCAACAACGTTGTTTATGTACAAAAATAATAAAAATAACAGTACTTATCACTGTGGAGTTATATGTACATAGTTGCGCAATCTCGCTGGACAATACTCGTGGAAAATCACCAATGTAATGGAACTGGAGAACTGCGCATTTTTATGTACATAATGACTGTAATAAAACATATTTTATTGTTATAGTTAGGTACGTCGTCAAATAGCTCAGACAGATGCTTCGGTAAATGAAGATTGCAATTAAACGGGCAGAGGTTTTTCCCGATGAGATTTTGGTATGTTTTAATTTAGCCGACAACCGGGCTTCCCATGTCAAATTAAACATCAAGCAGCCAATCAGTTAATGTAAAGGTCGCATACAAGGTAGACCAATGACCTAGGGCTCTAGACAAGTGATATCACTTGTCTAGAGCCCTAGGTCCCCTCGCAACGATACTGCTGACAGAATGTTCTTTCAGCAGCATCGTTGCGAGGGCGATTGAAACGTCAAAAATGTAGGGACTGACTAAGACCACTTTCACATTAAGGCGAATTTAGTAAACTAGACTAAAGTTTCTAATAGTTTTTTTAGCTTTTGTTTCTTATAATGTGAAGGTATGTGCTTCTGCCGCGCTACTGTCGCGCTGCTAACGTCCTAATGTGAGAGCGGCCTTACCTTGTCGAAATGTCACGTGATCAGTACCTTATATTTTGACGTTATGTTTATCGCATTCGCTGATAGAATAGCACTTAAGGTGGAAGCGCCAGAGTAGCCCGCGAAATTCTTTTTTTTTTTGCAATTTGCAAGTCAGTGTCAGGCGGTTCGTTGAACAAAATGTGATTCGCGAACGTAACACGTATTTATTTACGGTTTTTTTTTTCCTTAGCCTATTATGTCCCACTGCTGGGCAAAGGCCTCCCCCATATCCTTCCAGACATTCTTTTCTTGCGCCACCTCGTCATAAATCATAATCATTAAAATCATCAATACAACCCTCTAAGTTTATTTAGCTCGAATGAATAGTTATTTCATAAAAATCATTCAATCGAGTTACATGAGTGGTTTTAATTATTATAACGCAGTAAAGCCTACAGGTTACGTCAGACGTAAAAACTTGCTTCAACTCTGGTGCAAATTATTATGACGTAGACACAACACGTTCTCGAAAACCCAGCTAGCAACAAAAATAAGCTCCCTCCGCGTTTCCTTAAACGAGGGGTGGGTACATTGACGTACAGTCTCCCCTCCCGCCTCTCGAATCTGCGCACAGTTTTGCGAAGCAGACGTACGTACCTCCATTGCCCTGACGTCACAATTTTGTGACCTACTTCTAGTATCTAGAAACTTGAGAAGTTGGTGATTGGAGATTGATTCGATTTTGATAAGGGACTGGCTTTTGTTTTCAAGACATTTACAGACAAAAGATAACTGTGTTGATTCGGTCACAGAATTTTTACAAGAGCTTAAAAATAATACCCACTGTCCTCACTGAAAGTTGAAATTTTCAAAAATCATTTCTTAGTGGATAATTACGTTATAAAATAAACCTGTATTTTAAATTTAAGTTTTTTAGACTTAGTAGTTATGGCTGTGCGTTGATAGTCAATCAGGACTATAGATATCTGATATCCGTGGTCAGAATAAAAGATTCTACAAGAGGTATACCAGATGGTCTACCTCATAAATTATAAGCAAGTTAGGGGCCCACTACGGCCAGTTAGGGGCCCACTACGACTAGGACCAGTGTCTGCCAGGTTTGCGGAATTTGTTCGAAAGAGTCATCGCGGCCCTGGAACGCAAAGGGCATTAGGAGGAACACGAAGGGGTTTTAGTCAGCAAAAGTCAGAGTCATTTGATGATTTCCCATCCATAAAAAAGAACAAATATTTACCTATACTTCTATGTAGAATCCTAATCACGGTAGGTAAAACTATTTTAGGACGTTTCTTTATTGCATAATTTAATATAAAAGAGCGAAATTATAATGAATCTATCAATAATGAAATCTCGTTTTCCACAACAAAAAATGTTTTCTCGTCAATTATTTAAGCAATCTTAGCTTGAATGACGTTTTAATTAAGCAAACGTCAATAAACCCTGACTACGTCGCAGACTGCCGCGAGAGGTCGCGGATCGATTCCAGCCCTGATGAACTTGCGTGAACCCCTAATTGGTTGTTCTTATAGTATCATGTAGCGGTGTAGGGGTTGACTATGCTTTTTGAAGTAAAGTTTATTGGCATGAAGGTTTTACATGAAATTCCCTGGACCTTAAACTAGTGTTAACAGTATCATTAGGACCAGATGGACGGGTTTGGTATGAGACTATAAATTGAGATGTTGAATATGGGTATGATCATGGAATTCTACGAGTGAATAGCATAGGAGATTTAGTTTAAATTAGAGTGTATTTTTACTCTTTAGAAATACTCCAGGAGGAATGCTTCTTTTATTAACGATGGGAAATAATCAAATGACTCCTTCCGCTCTGGGCGGAGCAGAAGGGAGTGTCAGACTCTTACTGACTAAAACCTATTTATGGTCCTCCTAATGCCCTTTGCGTTCGAGGGCCGCGGTGACTCTTTCGAACAAATTCCGCAACGCAAAATACTGATTTAAAAGATTACCTTCCATGGAGTGTCTTGCACATTCTTCTTCTTCATAGAGACTAAGTGATTGAAAGAGAATGACCGACAGTTATTTTGAGTTTCATTCTCATCGTAAAATGAAAATCATTGGATTTTATATAAAGTCAGAAGCAGCTGTAATGATTTCAATTCTAGAGTATTACTTTACGATCAAATGAGAATAAACGCCAACCTTGACTTAGAAACATGTGTGATAGATATGCTAGTTATTTTAAAACTAAAATATCTATGATTTACAGCTTATGGTAGGAGTTAGAAACCCTTATAGCTTTCAGAGTCAGTTTCAATTGCAGTAAAGATGTTTCAAGAATTCCATTTCGTTCATTAAATTAAAATTGGACATACAAACGTTAGGTCGGTACAGCAAAAACAAATGTGTTTTTATTAGGGGTCGTGACTTCGATTCCACAGTCCGTTTCTTTGGAGTTAAGCAATCAGATTTTTTTAGAATCAGCCTGGTGTGTTGTTTTGAGCCCCCACAAGCTTCCCTCTTTAAAATAAATAATATTACTCCTATCACCATGTAATACTTATATTCCAACAAATAAAGAGATCATCCATTCATAATAGCTTTTGCCATCGTCTTCTAAAAAGTCCTAATCCATGCCGTTCCTGTTCCAAATTTCAATCTAATCCGTTTAGAAATTGAGGTGTGATTAAAGAGTAAACATAAAAAGTACAGATCTTACTCAGTTCGATTGGAAGTCGAAAAACTGTTGATGCAGCTGTTGAATAAAATAGAATCGAAAATATTTAACCGGCACAGGCACAAACAGACAAAGGAACAGAAATAATAGTAGGTACAAAATTGGGCTGAGCGTGCCCATACCAAAAAGGTTACCATCTCAGCATTTGCTGGGCGTCAGACACCCAGCGCAGATTTTCAGTTGGCACCCCGCAGTGACACACGGACGAAGATAAATACAACAAACAAATTACTTGCGCAGACCTCTGAAAAAAAAAAGTATGATTTTGTTTAGTTCGTACTATGATGAAATATTTTCATTACACCACAGCACTGGGATGAATAGTGCAAGATCGAAGATTTATCTCAAGATTCATCGCAAATAGTGAAGGGTATTTGAAAGATATCATTAAGTATTTTGTATTAATAATAACTTGTAGGGGTTACCGCATAGTTGCCGGCTAATAATAGAATATTTTCATAAATAATTGTCATGAGGAATAACACTGAAGGATTATGTCATTATTACGTAAATCTGCAACGATCCAGAATTTTCCTACATACACCTAGACTCGATCTAAATGTGCTAATATTACGAGGAGATAAAGTTGATTTTCATTTGTAGGTACTTTTAGAAGTGCCTATCGGATTACGAAACTTCTTTCAGAGACGGAAAGCTACAGTAGGTATCGCTGGGTGAGCAGGCTACCTTGTATTCCTGGTTCGAAAGGGTCGAGGGAGCGAAGTGGAGAGAAAAAGCAAGTTCAAATGCGGGCCATTTAAGAATCGAAAATTTACATATGCCTATTGCGTAATCATCATGACGTTCACTGCGGGACATAGGCCTCCCCTAAAGGGGGAGTTTTCCATAATCGCCACGCTTGGCAGCCGGGTTGGCAATCGCAGTGTAGCTGTTGCAATGCACAGATAATGCTGCTGCCCATTCTCTTGTGAAACCCTTAGTCGCCTATTACGAGCGACACCCACGGGAACTGATAGGATACAAAAAAAAAAAAAAATCTGCCCACATGATTTTTTATGACTGTATAAGCTACAAAGAACGTACAAACAAATAATGGAATTTTTGCCTTTAAAAGGAATTTACACGTAGATAACAAGAGGAATACCTACCATCGTTCAAAAGACTTCTAAGACAAGATCAATAATTTCGTCCTAATTTCCTCCCACACCATGTCTGCGTCCCGCCGACATAATTTCCCATAAAGTAGGTTACGAGACTGGCTCCGCCATGGCTAGACGAGATCCCACCACTTTTATAAATGTTAAAGTTCAAATGTTCGTTATGTAATGATTTCTCCGAATGTACGGGCGTCATGGGGTTTTTCTGACGAAATCTGGGTCGGTTTTGGTTCTGCTTTTAAATTACCTTGAAGGTTTTGGCCTGATTTTGTTCGAAAGAGATTCTGAAGCCTGTGCTTCGGTGGGGTCGACTTCCAGTCTAAATGGATGCAACTGAGTACTAGAACCTTAATGGTGCGCCTGTATTCGTTGTACCAAACTGGGCAATTAGCAATTGGGGCCTAGAGTACCTACCTATCTTGTTACCACAATCTGTGGATATTCCCTTAACATCACTTCGAAAATGAACCGGCTATGCTATGATTTATTTTAAAAATACAAGTGAGTTCAATAAGAGTTGTATCAATTTTTGTTTACTTGATTGATTTTCGTCTACTAGGCTTGCTTGTACAAACTAGAGTTTCTTTTTAACTCCTAGGTAGTTAGTGACACGAGTTTAAATAATAAATATTAAAGTCTTACGAGGAAAGATAAATGACTGGAAAGCAGACACTGAAAAAGCTGTATTTTTGTAGAAAACAATTTTAGAAAACTTCTGATTTTGACTACAACGTAAGAACCCACTTAACAGGGATAGAACAATAATGCTCGGTGCCTTATTGAAACCCATTAACCTCACAGTAATCAGGTACATAATTAAATCAACATCCTGACTCCTAAGATTGAAGACTATTTCAGTAACTAGGCCAGGGGGCGTTAGTTCAAGGACCCATTATTAGATGTCTGGCGAATTTTCTACGCCAATCTGAAGGTCAAAGGTGAGTTCAATGAATATAGGAGGCGAAACCGAAGGTCGTAGACTGTATCGTTGTTTGAACTCGGCTTGATGAAAATGGAATTTCCAACGGAGACGAAATAATAAAGAAATTAGATTCTATTCAAATTCGAGAACAAGATAAAATAAGGCAGGTAAAAATTGTTAGAGATGATTTCATTAGACAGAAATTGGAGGTTTTTCTGAAAGTTCACTGGACGAAAATTGAGCTGAAATTTTAAGAATTTAGTGAACTAAAAGTCGGAGAAAGGTTAAAGGTAATATACTAGGCATACTTTTCAACAATAACACTAAAAAGATGGAACATAAACTACCAACCCTAAAGTTTATCGCATTCTTTTTCAATTTGACACAGAAAGTCAAAATCAATGATAACTTCAAATAGGCAGAATAGAAAATATTTGAACTTTTAGTACCTATCGTTTTTTCATGTTTTTATAAGCCTTCATTTTTCGAGTGGGCTTGCCTTACATTTTGTCCGACCAGTAAGACTCAAATCTTTCAAAAACCCTAAAGTTTTTGACTTGCTCTTAACTTCCTACTCGTACAAACTCGAAGGAACGAGAAAAACACCGAAATGAAATAGATAAGTAATTGAGTTTTCAACTAAAACTGATGTTCGCTCGTCAAATAAATGTCGCTATCAAGGTGCGTTGACTTCGAAATGAGGAAAAACAAGCGCTTAGTATGCAAAGCACAAGGAAAACTGGTCTTTATATCCTTTTGAGGGCATCATTTCGTATCGGCGGTGAGTTTCACCTGTAATTTGGTTACATTCTACGTTATTTGGAACACAATCGTATATACGTAGTTCGAAGAACGGGATGAGAAATTGGGACATTTATGAGTAAGTTATTTTGTTTTTGTCGCGTGTTACTTTTCCTACTCATAGGTATATGTTAGGAGGTGCAACTGAGTACCAGTGCTTTACAATCAGTGGTTGCCGGTCTGATCTCTACAATCCAGTTACTGAGTAGCACGGGATGCCTAGGCCTCCAGCAGTGGACTGCTATATGATGAGAAATTGATGATGAAAAGGGATACACGGGATCAACGGGATTTTGGAGCCCTTTCATTTTATAATATGGCATACTGTACATCACCGAAAATTACACGAAAAAAAAGAATATTGAATGACACTTTTCAAATCCATCCTATTTCCGTTTCTACCTATTGGCAAAAACGGACGCTAAGTTTTTCTACAGAATATACACCGTAGCACTCACTGTTTCTGTCAATCCTCATTTAAAATACCAACAAACACTCCAAGATGTCTGCCGATCTACACAAAGCTCTTCAAAATGCGTCCATCCGTCTGTCACTGCATTTATCTCGAAAACAATAGGAGCCTCTTCATTGTGATAACCGATTGTCTGGCTGTCTGTTTGTAAAGATAAGGCTGAGTTTGTAATTGAAATCTGTCTCCTGATTTAGAGTCTGTCTGTCTATAGCGATTGTGGTTTGTCCTAATTTAGTAGCTTCTATTTGTAGTGGTGTTTGTTTGTTAGTCATAAATGCAAAGGTCGCTTAACTCTATTAATGAAATTAAATAGGTTTTTACTGTGGCTACTGTGGATTGACTCATTAACATGGTCACCGTTACAACGGAATTGTAACAATCTACGTCCAGTGCAAGTCAGCTTCAGCGTCACCTTACTGACTGGCAACAAAAATGTACAAATAGAAATCGATATTAGGTACTTATTTTTCTAAAAGAGTATACCGTGTGTTATTGAAACGGAGCGCATCCTGAAAAGGGGTCATTGTGCTCATCATTATGAACAACAAGCTGCCGTCCCCGGCTCCACATGCGTGAATATCGAAAATTATACCAAGGGAACATACTCCCGGGACAAAAAGTATCGTATGTGTTATTTCAGACTATAATCTACCTCTGTGTCAAACTTCGTCAAGGTCCGTTCAGCCGTTCTGACGTCATTAAGTAATAAACATCCATCCATCCAAACTATCGAATTGACAATATTATTTATTAGTATTAGAATAGATATTTACTATGAGAACAAACACCACATACATTTAAATGTTTACATAACTCGACAATATTATTATGTCGATCAGCAGTTTTTTTTGTGATTTGAGGATTGGTCCTATAGTAAAGGATGTTCATAATGATGAACTTGCATCTTATATAACACTCGTAGCAGGTGGGGTTCTGTAGTTTATTCCATGTATTATGTAATACTATACTAATATTATAAATTATAATACTAATAATTTAAGGCCGAAGAGTTTGTTTGGTTGGTTGAACGCGCTAATCTCAGCAACTACTGGTTCGAATTGAAAAGTTATATTAGTGTTGGATAGCCCATTTATCAAGGTAGGCTATATATGCTACATCATGCTACGACCAATAGGAGCGGAACATTCATGAAAAATGTGACGTAGACGAAGTTACGCGGGTAAGCTATTGTATCATATTTCTTGGAATAAGCTGTATTTAAACAATTCGTGCAAAAGACAAGATTGTGCCTTAATTCAAGATAAGTCTTTAGCAAAACTCAATAAGATCGAAAATCCATTCGCATTCTAAAAGTATTCATCTCGATAAATCCATCAGATTCATCTTAATAACCTCAATATTTTCCTCTAGTTCCAGTATATAAACACAACGAAAAGAAAAAGGTTATTAAGGAAGGCCTCAGAGGCTGGGGTTAAATCGCTCTACCTGAATTCTTTGTAAGGATGCAAAAACATGCCTTTTGAAGTAAAAGACTCTATGTAACCTTTTTCAGGTATAGCAAAGGAGTAGTGCATTGCAAAGGAGTTGATAATGTATCCGACAGTGGAAAGAAAATCAGAGGAGTTGAGTTGAGGAGTTCTCCTTAATAGTCTTTACTTAGGTTCTGTGGTTTTACTTAATAATTATTTTTGTATATTTCGGTAAATATTTATTTATCATGTTTTTTTTATACGCTGGATGGCTTCCCACAAAGGAGGCCTTCCAACGATACGTCATCCGGTGATGAGCCTTCCGCTGGATCGATGATGAGTTGGTGAGGGTCGAAGGATTCCACGATATGCAAGGAGCACAAGACCAGTCGATGTTGCGACGCTTGACGTCTACGTCGTCTTAAAATCAGGGCCGTCTTTAGCC
Organism: Mamestra configurata; assembly: GCA_002192655.3. NCBI lineage: Eukaryota > Metazoa > Arthropoda > Insecta > Lepidoptera > Noctuidae > Mamestra > Mamestra configurata. Next base: position 9,081 of record NDFZ01004591.1, read on the forward strand.
TATTGGAGGCCCTGGGCACAGGATAATGGGGCCCCTAAAACTTTGACAAAGGACTATTTTGCTAAAAAATAGTAAAATTGTAGATTAATTCAACCGATAATAAACTCACATTTAATTAAAAAGTAATTGTAATGTTATTTGGAACAGAACAGTTGCTTGAAAATCTATAGAGCGAAATAAATATACTTTTTCGTTTGATTTTCTTAAAATTAATAACATGATTATCGGTCGTCGGTAGGTCTGGCAAAAACTAGAGGGGGCCTCGATCGTGGGGCCCTGGGCACTTTCTTTAAATAAAAGCCTATGCATACCTATGCCCCCACTGTTTGGATTGTGTAGAGGGACATTACCTCTAAGTATAAAGAAGTAGGGGAAAACGTGAAACGGAATAACATATTTAAGGGGTTTTAATATTAAACAGTATATTTAACGAATTTCCTCTTGATGTCACCAGACGTCACATTAATGACGTATTAGTTGAGGTGTCATTCAGTCAAATCATATCTGTACTTTGGACCGATGAAACAGTCAGTGTCATCCTAATATTGTCGAAATGTCATACAATATGACATGGATCAAAATACCCGAGCGCCAAAAGCGACTAAAAAGTTTCAAACGAGTCACTTTTCAGCAGTCTGATGCAGTTGGAGGCAATTGTTTTGGTCATCAAGAAGAGGTGACTACACTACTTTATTTATGTATTACCAAACTACCTAGCCTTTTTCCATAATCTTCGGGTTTAATGTCAAATCCGTGCTGCTCTACGGGTGCGAAACGTGGAAGGTAACAAAGGACATCTCACGCCAAATCCAGGTCTTTGTCAACCGATGTCTAATCCGATGCCGTAAGTGGAGGTAAATTGGTCACATGCTCCGGAGGGATCCCGATCACATTCCCAAACAGGCAATGGATAGGATTCTTCAGGGGAAAAGGAAGCGTGGCTGTCCCCGTCAAACCTGGCGACGCACCATGTTGGCAGAAGCAACGAGCCGAAGCCGAGAGAGAAGCCAGAAAACCTGACATCAGTCTTACCAAGGAGTTACCCAGTTAATGGGTTGTAGAGTTCTGGTAGGCAGCCACTCCACGTAATAATACTGGTATTCAGCTGAATCCGGTTTGACTAGAAGCCGACCCCAATATAATTTGGAAAAGGATAGGCAGATGAATATTTTTTGGAAACCTACGACATGGCGACGACATTTATATAGATATTGATTAATCATAATTATTAACATCGTTGAACGTCACTAGGTAGACAGTGAGTGGTTTAATACATTTCCTGTGGTTTATAGAAATAAATTACTTACAATACTTATACTACCATATTTGGTTGCGGAACTGGTAGGAAATAAATTTCAGGTCCAATGGATAGTGCTACTCGTCCTGTATAGTTCCGTCTCTCTCTCATACCACAATCATGATGGGACATGACATAAAGCCTGAGAACCCAAAATACCCCTAAAATGTCATATTATTGACAATGAGTCAATAATACTTTACCCAAAATACCCCTAAAGTGTCATATTATTGACAATGAGTCAATAATACTTTAGGGGTATTTTAGGTTCTCAGGCTTTATGTCATGTCCCATCATGATTGCGGTGTGACAGAGAGACGGAAATATACAGGACGAGTAGCTCTATCCCTTACTAACTCATAGCAAAGTCACGATGGCGTTGGCTTGTGGGCCCCGGATTATTTCGTCCGCTGTTTATTTTACAATGGCATAATTCTACCTGCAGGGAAAAGGAAATTCGACTGGAGTCGCAGGGCGATCCCCGGCTACCGTAGGCGCGGGCCTGCGGACGGCGAGCGTTGGGTGGCTCGCGCGCCTTAAAGAGATGTCAGCATAGAAGACGGGGCCCGCTAGGGCCAGAGCCTGCCAGGGTTGCGGAATTTGTTCGAAAGAGTCACCTCGGCCCTGGAACGCAAAGGGCTTTAGAAGGAACACGGATGGGTTTTAGTCAGTAAGAGTCACACACGCTCCACCCAGAGCGGGAGAAGTCATTTGATGATTTCCCATCCTTAAAAAAAAAGGGAAAGGAAATTGAGAAGAAAAATGAGTATTTATTAAAAAAAATAGTATTACACAACAACTGGGCGACTGTTGTGTGATACTCCTTTCTAGTAAATAAACGTTGTCTTCATATCTTCAGTAACCTGCGAGAAAAACAAATTCAAACAGTTTCTCTTTTTCAAATAGTCTATGGGACGCTGAATATCCAGCTGAAAATCATTTGACTTTTATAAAAACAACCAGTTATAAGAACTCCACCCTTTATCATGGTTTGGGTGTAGGGGTTTAAATAAATAAACAGTATTATTTTACCTCTCCTACCTGTTACTTCTTTACGCGCAAACGGCTGGACCAATTTTGATAAAATTTGGTATGTAGGAAGCTGACACCCTGGATTAACACATAGGATGTTCATCCCGGGAGTATGTTACCTTAGGATAATTTTCGACATTGACGCGGGCGGAGCAGCGGGCGGTAACTAGGCTGTATAATAAAGCTGAAGAGTTTGCTTGTTTGAAACCAGTTGGATTTGGAGAAATCTTTTGTATATTATGATAGCCACATGCATTTGCGCGTACGAAGTCGCGGGCAAAAGCTAGTCAATAAATAAATAAAAAACACAAAATCTAGATCCAGGTCACTACAGTAATTTTCAATTCAACTGCACTTCTGCTTACCCCGTTAACTCGTGAGTCATGTATTTGCACCATAGCCATTAAAGGATTTCACCGTTTTACGTGAACAGTCGGTGACTCAGTAGTTACCGTATTGTCCTACTTTTGGGAAAACAAACAGACCTATTTTATTTAGTTTTGTTTTTGTCTCCTATGTGGGACATGAGACAATGTATGCTTTGATGTAATCTAATCTGTGAGATGACTATAGTAGGCGCCAGATAATCGTGGAATAACGGTCATTGACCCACCTACAATTATTGACATTTTTAATTTGAAAAACGGAATTAATGACACAAAGCTGTCCCGAATCATCATCTCTCGTGATCCTTAACATTGTCTAATAATGAAAAACGATTCATATTTAATTGTTCAGGTACCTATGAACAGTTATTAGGGAAAGGTCAATATACTTTATTCCACATTTATCTGGCGCCTACTATAGTATAAGTTGAGTTAACATTTCATTCTACCTCATTTTTTTATCTAATAGAAATGAATCCCTATTTCCCTTGGTCACGTCATCACGCGTGAACGGCTGGACCAATTTCGCTAATAATTTTTTGGTGGGTTTGTTATTGCCAGGAAAAGGTTCTTATGAAGGAAATTTTTGAAAATTCATGAACATCCGGGCGAAGTCGGGGCGGACCACAGGTGTAAAATAACAATATGGAATTCAATAAATGAATTTGAATATGAAACAACGCAGTTCCCGAAAAGGGGTCTTTGTAGTGAACATTATTTTTATTTTTTTAAATCTCCTTTTCTTCCTGCAAGCTGTCTTGTCGACAATAAGCTGGATTTTAAATATTTACAAAATATGGCGTCTATGGTACAGTATCCAGTGAAAAAAATCTGACACTAGTCTTACCAATGAGGACCGTGTTACCCAGTTAATGGGTTTTGGAGGTCTGGTAGGCAGCCGCTCCACGTAAAATACTGGTATTCAGCTGAATCCGGTTTGACTGGAAGCCGACCCCAATGTAATTGGGAAAAGACTAGACAGATGATGGTACAGTATCCAGTGATATGTCCATCTAGTATAGCTTTTTTTATTTGGGTTAGGTAAGATCTTGAGGAGCACGTCTCTTAAGTCTTTTAAATGTGTGATTTGGTTGTTCTTCCATTAAGTTTCTTGCCAATTGTTTTGTATAGTTTTCTATTCTTTTGCAATAGGGTAGTAAAAGTCCTTTAATTTCATCTTTTACAGACTTCATTTTTAGATCACGGTGTAGGTGGTTATTTGTTATATACCATGGTGTTCCGGTTATCAAGTTGAGTTTAGATTTCATTCTACCGCATTTTTTTAATGTAAAATAACAAAATGCCAACGTGCTATGGAGAGAAGCATGCTAGGGATAAAAATCAAAGACAGAGTCATGAACGTAGACATAAGAACAAGAACAAAACTCACAGACATTCTCACCCGGATAGACGTCCAAAAATGGAGATGGGCTGGACATATGATTCGACACCCCATTAACAAATGGAGCAAGCAAGTCACCCTATGGCAACCAAGAGACGGCAAAAGAAGCAGGGGTCATGTATCAGGAGATGGGAAGATGACTTGAAACAGACAGCAGGACCATTCTGGATGAGAGTAGCGAGGGACAGGACCCATTGGAAGGAATTGGAGGAGGCCTATGCCAAAAGGCACACCGAACTTAGGGACTTTTTGTAACTTGTAACCCTATGTTTTGGAATAAAAGGCTATTATTATTATTATTATTATATAACAACTAGCTTCCGCCCGCGGCTTCGCCCGCGTGAAATTAGTTTTTGTCAATTCTGGTTCCTTATGTCTAAGAGACTCTTACAGGGGCCAGCCTCACGTTGTGTGCAAAAATATTTTTAAATTACCTATTTTAAAACATTTTTGTACACAACGTTTGCTGTTTTGTTATCATTTGTTAAAATGTGGAGATTGTTTGGACTCGACACTCGCGAGCAGGCCACGTAAAGTTGGCCATGCGAAAAACAGTTTTTCTCTAAATGGACACCCGCTACTTTAAGTGTTTGCCCTTGCGCTTTGTTAATGGTCATTGCGAAGGCTGGTTTGAGGGGAAACTGGATTCTTTTAAACTGAAACGGTAAATCTGTAGGGATCATGGGTATGCGTGGAATCAAAACTTCTTCATCTTTCGCTATACCTGTCATTATAATTGCTCTATGACGATCAGCGTCTAAATTATGACGGGTCTGCGTGTGCTCAAAAGTTTCAGCAGCCCTTTGAGCTGCGTGACGCTCGGCATCTAAAGTCCGACGGATCTGTGAATCCTCTTCCGATTCCAGTGATCTAGTAAGTTTAGCAGCCCGAGCTCTGCTAGAGCTATTAGCTAAATTGGACTTTCGTTTGCGAGGCATCGTAGAAAAACAAAAATAAAATGAATGGAATAAAACAGATGTACAGATTAAGATTTATTATATTAAAAAAACCTTTAATAAGCACCTACTTGGTAAAAATGATGCGCTCATCCCACGGCGATGTTAATTAAACACATCGTCCGTCACGTTTAAATGGAAAAAAGTAACAAAGAAATTAAATTATCAATACTTATTTACAACCAATGCAAAAAAAGTAGGAGTTAAGTAGGTCAGGTTAGTTTTACCCCTACTACGACCTATTAGATTAATTAAATAAAGGAAATATGAGCAAATCGGATTTTTTAAAAGTAACGAAAACTATCTTACCTACTTTTAACTATGAACTAAAAGAAATATCAAGTATATACAAAATTAATTTACAGGACCTAATTAATAAAAACACTAAAAAGTTATACGAAACAATAAAATAATTTTACTGGATCGAAAAATGTAATTCTCTATACCGCAAATTTCTCTAATCGCATGCGTCCGACAACGACGTCTGCCCTCACGTGTCTGCCCGTTCGGGTAAGCATAGTTAGAATCGTGCGCTCCCCCACCACACGACAGCGCCGCGCCATTGCCTGCAGCAGATACCGCGCCCGCCACACTTCAGCGAATGTGCGCGACAACGAACGATGACAGTGGCGGCGATGCAGAGTATTCGTTAAAAGGAATTTAAACTTTAAAAGCGAACTTTTTTGTAACTTGATACACCCAAAACTTCTAAATTACATGTTCCTAGATTCAGTGGTTAAGATTTCGTATACAAAAAGTTTGGATTTGTAGTTCTCGTTCCGAATCCGTTCCGTTCGAATTTCGGGAATTCCGTTTGTAGAAAAACTCTGCACATCCTATGAGACCTAGGTACCAAGATTCGTGGTCTTATCTTCAATTCAACCCCTATTTCACCCCCACACTGGTAAATATGCTAGAACAAACGATTTTTTGTTTCTTATAACGTGATATTTGACGACCTTGCATACTAACTTTCAACCCTTATTTCACCCCCTAGCTGGTCGAAATTTCAAAAATGCTGGAACAAATGTTTAATGATTTCATATCAAGTGCTTAAATATAAAGTTTCATGGTTTTATCTTTTAAAATTAAAAATTCCCATACAAACTTTCAACCCCTATTTCAACCCCTTCATCCCTTTTTTTTAAATAAAAAGTAGCCTATGTTTTGTCTCAGGGTCTAAAGATTGTCTGTACCAAATTTCATCAAAATCGGTTGCGGGGTTTAAGCGGGAAAGCGTAACAGACAGACAGACAGACAGACAGAGTTACTTTCGCATTTATAATATTAGTTGGGATATGGAATGCAATAAATTAATTTGAATATGAAACAACGCAGTTCCCGGAAAGGGGTCTTTGTAGTGAACATTATGAACAACTCTTCGTACGTAAAATGTGACTAAACCAAAGAATGCGAAAAAATATCTGATGGTCAGTACTCACATTTTGTCGACTTTTCAATGTGTCGTGTTTTTAGGGGTCCGTACTCAAAGGGCAACACGGGGCCCTATTACTAAGAATCCGCTGTCCGTCCGTCTGTCACCAGGCTGTATCTCATGAACCGTGATAGTTAGACAGTTGACATTTTCACAGATGATGTATTTCTGTTGCCGCTATAACAACAAAAGCTATAAAAACAGAATAAAATAAATATTTAAGGGGGCTCCGATACAACAGACATAATTTTTTTATAGATAATGGTACGGGACCCTTTGTGCGCGAGTCCGACTCGCACTTGGCCGGTTTTTATATTTCTATGGTCGGGCAGTTGTGTTTTTTTCAGTTTATCCTATATTAAATGTTATTCATAATGATGGGTAAGTACACTAACTCGTTTTCAGGAATGCGTTCTTTCTGTTACACCCTGTACAGCGCCGTCTCTCGCTCACAACGGGATCTTTAGTAGATCATAGTAGGGAGCTGTACCTACATCCACTATTGCTTAAATAGCGTGTATGTAATACAGAGTTACTGCTAATAAAATAATAACAAAGAAACTAATTTTAATTCTGCGCAGTTCGCACGAACGAGTTTTTGTTTTTCTTTATAGCCAGGTCAAATAAACAACTATAAAACGCTCCACAAAAAGGTTGAACTCAATTGTGAACTAGATTTTTTATTTGGTCTTATAACGTATTCTTAGCCGCCTTTTTAACTGTACTTTTAACAGTTCTATTCGTAGTTACTCTAGAAAAAACGATCAAACAGTCGCAATAACATATTTTAACGGAGAATTGTTTTTGCCGTGCTGTTTTTAGTAATTTGAGATCGTTTTAATAGGTAGGGATATGTCACCGTGAAATATCGCGTGAAATTGTAAATATTTTTTTTCTAAATAAAGACACTAATAAAAATATAAATACACTAATATTGGAAACTATTGAATTTGGATGGGATTTATTGTACCTATACAAAACGGTTTTTTCATGACATATCGAGAAATTAACAACAACCTAATTAAGATTTATTATAATCCTACGGAGTCTGTAATTTTCCGGTGACATAAATATACTATTTCCCGGAAAAAAGCAGGAAAAACTAAGATATGCAAAATGTAATACGGTAGGTATAACATTTTGCATATTTTAGTTTTTACAGTTCTTTGTATGAATGTATTTTTGAAATAAATGATTCTATAATTGTCCTAGTCAGGTTTACCGTTCTGGGGGCACGGTAGTGCCCCGCCAAGACGGTTTACTTTTACCATAAATGGCAAAAAAATATTCGGCTGCCCAGCATGGGGGTAATATTTTCGAGGGTATTTATGTGGGTATGTAAACTATGTAAGTCCATTACTTTTTGTTTGAGTTGTTATAAACAAGCAAGCCGGTTAAAAGAAATTCATAACGTTTTCACTGTTTTTGGCATTGATAGGATCACGTTTGATTATTTACTCACCAGATGATGGTGTCAACGAACGAAGGCACACGCTTGCCTAGTAATAAATGCTTGGAGTTCGAGGCCCGGGGTTTATAGACTAGCCGTTTATTTTTTTAACAACTGTGTATGACTCAGGTCGGCCATGATTCAGCCTCCGGCCTTGACGGTCTGGTTAAAAGTCAGTCCAGTGCGGGTACTGTCCCTAGATGTAATGTCAGCTTACAACTTATATGAGATCCGAAGGTCTCGCGAAAGTCTGAACGCAGTTTTTCTTTGTCGATGGAATATTCACAACAAATATACTTACCTTTTTATTTGTTAAAATCTCGGATGAACATAAATAATTTTCTTAGCGTATCAATGGCAGTTTAAGGTGGGTGGATCCGCCTACATTTGTGTATCTGTACAAGTTTAGTTGTAATCTAGTTTTGTCCGTTTTGTCCCACTGCTGGGCAAAGGCCCTTTCCCTTCTCCACACACATCTGTCCTATTCCATTGCGGGCCACTCCTTCCGGTAAAAGTCGAGTTCGTCTCTCCACTTTCGCCTTGGTCTGCCGCGATGTCGTCTAACATTGAATAAGACCCAAATAGCAACTGAAATATAAAATTTTTGTATGGCCATTTTTACCTACATACAAGTTAAGTGGACCATTTTCAGCACAAACATGGGCTTTCCAAATGATCTGCGGAAAAACCGAGCTAGGAAAACCAAATTGTTGATCACAACTGATTGTAAATAATAATAATAATAATATCTTCGGACAACTCACACACGATCATCCGATCCCTGTGCTATGGCAACCAGACAACTGATAAACATACTTATATATTTCTAAATACATACATATAATAGACAAATTACACCCAGACACAGAACAAATGATCATGCTCATCACACAAAGATTTGTTCTGGGTGGGAATCGAACCCACGACCTCCGGTTTAGCAGTCAGGGTCACTAACCACTCGACCAACAGGCCAGTCAAAATACATATTAACCGCTGCCGCTGTGTTGTTTCCTACGACAATTATTTTTCTATACCTAGCACCTTTTAATTACTTACTATAACAATACGGTGCATTTAATAGGCGTATGTTTAGTTACCGCCTATGAGTTTCCTTATGGCCTACGTATCCTCGAAGGGCATGGCATAGGCCTGTGCAATAGGGCATGGTCTCATTGTTCCTTACTTACTGTTTATTATTTCCTTGTTTGTGCCTCGTAGATATATTCTAGTAGACCTATATAGGGTTATGTTTTAACCTTTTGAACGCCATTGTCACGTATAAATGACAAGAAAGCGCAAGTGGCTTTGCATCGTGGGCACACCGATGCGTTTATGCTCTGACCAGCCAATTTTTTTCCAGCCAGGGTGTTAATCACAGACACAAATAATGCAAAAAACCCAAAAATGTTACAAAATTTAAAAAAAAACGGTTTTCCAGTGGGTACATTTTTGTACAAGATATGTACGTCTTGTGCAAAAATGTACCCACTGGAAAACCGTTTTTTTATAATGTTCCGAATTTATGACATAATAAATAATAATCTTCTTTTTCTTCTTCACGCTGTCATTGAACGCATCTTCAGAAAGCAATTTCTTCATTTTCAGAAAGCAATTTCGAGGTTATATCTTGAGAGTTATATTAGCTGCAAATTCAGGAAGTACTTGAAACTTAGCTATAAATCTTTCACCACGATTCAAAAACGTATGTACTAATTCAATACATGTTCAACAGTGGAAGATTTTCCTCTCATGACCTTATAATTTAAACATCTTGGAATTTTCTAGTCGCCAGACTGTCGTATAAACAGTATCTATTACTTTAGGTGAGTTAGCAAAAAGGGGGAAAACAATATACCTGTACTGTGTACTTGAAGTTATCTCGTTCGCGTGAGGAGATAATTTGTTTCCTGTGCGTTATATGAAAATGCGTGGAAGTGTTTGTTCTGCGACATAATTTACGATTGTGCAATATATAAGAAATTTAGGTTTTGTAATCTTATTTCAAGCTACAACAATCTGTCAATTTTTTTTAATAGATTTTCAACTTATCGCTGAAGCATTAGGTTCAAGGTTGATTGGGAAAATTTGACAGTTTTGGGTAACTTGATGTGTTCAGCGAACTTAGTTTCTCAGTACAATTAAAACTAAACTTTAATAAGATTATAACCGGATTATTAATGCAGTCTTTTATTGCGAATCTTCAACAATTGTGTGTAAATTTTAATCAATAACTTTTCTTACTTAAGCTGTTAAGGTCAAGAATGGATTAGTTTTCGTTTGTTAGTTAAATTAAATTTGCACATTAGTAATTTAAATAATTTATTTAAGATGCCCTTCGATTTCACTTATTAATTTACTATTGTATGTGTAAGTAGGTAAAGAGTGTTTTATTTATAACGAGAAAAAACTTAAGAATTATCACTTATCTGTGTAAAAAAGTCGGCCTGTACTAGAGAGAAACAAGATATTTTTTTGCCTTCATCCACCCCAATATCTTATTTCTTCTCAAACGAAATAAACATTCGTACATCCACCTTTCTGCCATCGTAAATTTTTGCACCCCTCACATCAACTGAGCTTAGGGGTGGCTGGGGTACTTTAGCACACTCTGGGGTGCGGGATAACCCCAGTATTTTATCGGGACTATTTTTCCCGAATGGGAGAATTGGGCTGGTTACACACGAGCGAATCAATAAATACTTAGATGTGTTTCGTGCCTCGGGCGGTCGTTAAACTGCCTGAAGTAAGGATGCAGTAATGGATGTAGATACCCTTATCTTAGTGTTTTTACGATCTGGATTATTTCGTGGAGAAGTTTGTCGTTTTCCGATAATCTTAACTAATGTAACAAATGCGAAATGTTTAATGTTATAAGGAAGGAAAGGGATAAAAAAAGAATTAATCACAAGTAATTGATTTACTTTACTATTTTCCTGCTCATTTTCTTGTCCTTAAGTTTTTCCTTAATGCTGAAACGGCTATGGAAACTATTCAGCACTAAACGATGTTAGTCTGAAGTGAAGTGAGCTGTCAATTCATCCAATCAAGGCGGGATCACAGTTCACATTGAGCTCACTTCAACCTAAATTTTCATGCTGTTACGTTAACAGAATAGTACAGCTGAGTACTTCTAAACGAAAAAGTTAGTCTAAAGTGATGATTACGGATACAAAGAGATCTCTAATGAGACTTGTTATTTGGAAAACATTATGACAAAGGAAAAATAGTTCAATAATTCCCACTGAGTACAAGACAATACTTATTTACCATTCATAGAAACATGGAATGCTACAGATCACCTCAGAATGTATAATATTATCGTTGAAACTAGGTTTTTTTTTTTCTGAACATATGACACCCGGAATTGTAAATGACTGCGGTGTAATGGTTGCAAGCTTTGCTGCTGAACATGAGCTCCTGGGTTCGACGTCCGGGTCGTCCAGTGCTATAAAGTTTTTCTATCTGGAATTTCTCCATAGCAGCTCGAAGTCTTGTGACAAATGGCAAAAGGCTCGGCTATAACATGGGACTCAAACTTAGCTTGTGAAATATAATCACCATCATTTCAACCGGAACACATCAGGCTGGACATTGGTCTCCCTCAAGCGTCGCCTCATCGACTGGTCCTGTGTTTCTCGCATCCTGCGGATTCCCATGGCATTCACCAGGTCAACGGTCTTCCGGTACGCGGCCGCCACGTCAGAACCACCAGACCATTTATTCTGCGAGCAATGTACCCTGCCCACTGCCACTAAAATTGGACGATTCTCCGGGCTACGTCGGTTATCTTGGTTCTCCTCAACTTTATTTCTGACTAGCTGCCGCACGCGGCTCCGCCCGCGTGAATGTCGAAAATTATCCCAAGGGAACATACTCCCGGGATAAAAAGACTATAATCTACCTCTGTGCCAAATTTCATCAAGATCCATTCAGTAGTTTTTGCGTGAAAGAGTAACAAACATCCATCCATACTTACAAACTTTCGCGTTTATAATACATATTACTAGGATTCGATCACGCAAGGAAACTCCGAGTATAGGCCTGTTCATTACCCTTTAGGTGAAATGTAAATGTACCATAACCACACTTCTGCCAAACCCCTCGGGAATTATAGGCGTGGTGTTATGTTTAAACATCAGAAATTGATTCTACCTACGTATGTAGTATTAAGTTCTTAGAATAGCACTATAACAAGCATTAGTAGGTCATTGGAGATGAATTGAATCCTGGAACTAGCTGCATAAAATCTATATTGGATTCGAGAAATAGATCAGAATCTATTTCTGTGTTAAACAAACGATTATCTGAAGTAATCTGGAGATAAGAATATTACGCTGTGTAGAATGAGGTCAGGGTTTATCAATCAATTATATATAATAAAATAAACAAGGCCCTACATATTAACCCATTCACTAAAAATGAAGTTAAAAAGAAAATAAACACCTGGCTACAAACACTGGATTACATACAGACAGAAAAATTCATAACATAAATCATGCAATTTGCAGGTCCCATTATAAACATGCCCGATAAACACACACACACATAGACATACAAACACGTGGACACACACCCACCCTCACACATACACCTCAAGCAGATATTGTATAATTTAAAATTGATATATTTTACTGCATAAAATCTGTGTAAAACACTGATTCCTGTAACACAGGTTACAACCTAGCGCAGTAGTCAGGGTTTCCATATATTAATGTAACATACTTTTATGTCAATAAAATATTATTATTATTAATTTTCGCTAAATATTGATTGACCTAGTCTGACTCACAGGTATGCTTGAAAATCTACATCTTATAACAACTTCTTTTGGAAATTTTGAAGGCCCTGAAGATCTATTTTTGTAAAAAGATTTTATGTAAAAGAGACTTTATAAAAATGTTCATGCAATGCAAGAGTCACAAAAAAACGAAGTCTTAAATTTTCCAAAGAAAAATATTTTCTCAGGCGATTTTCATGAGTACTGTAAGCATAGCTAGAATTCACGTGATCACATAAAAAACTACAATAAACAAACCAAATACTATTGCTGATACACACCGATCCACACAAACACTAATCTACACCCAGTTATCTGTTTTAAATAGAACTGACTTTTAAATTACATAGTATCCGCATAGCTGTCAACGGGAACCGTGCCCAAAACGTGCCTTTTTTCTGGGAAGAAAATTTAGTTTTCCAAAAAAGAAATATAGGTAAATTTACGAGAAAAAATCATCACTAAGGAATGCAGAATACCTGCTTAGTCAATATGCAGTAACATCGCATGTCATTTTATTTGCATCCGAAGGTCACAAAGCCAGTGCAGTGCTGTTTGCTACCATCCTCGCTTGAGGAGCTTCAATCCGATTAACCGGGTCAAGCTCATGCACATGAGACATGCCCATCTCTATTATATGGTAAGGATATGTACATAAAGTGTAGACACTGCCGCAGATGAGAATATGTAGGGATATCGATTTTATTTTGCGTGGGAGACATGTTAAATCCAATGATAAGGTTTGTGATGATTATAGGTACCCATGTAACCGTATGTAATGAGTTGTCAGGACGCAAATGTTTAATTAGATTACTAAGAAAGTTCGTCGCCCGAAATCGATACGAATATCGGAAAATCCAGCTTTATTAAACGATTCCCAATACCATTAGAAAACGTTCCAAGAAACTTCGGCTCTGCAAAAAGGTAATCAAGAAGCCGTGTTTACGCAAAACATGTAAAATCTTACAAAGGTGTGTTTCTTCTACGTAGTATGAGCAAAACGGTTTTTACACGCCTCAAGTGAATGCGAACCTTAACGTAAACACATACAAAGCCAGTGACGCCAGACGAACTGCACACAAACCAATTTATCACGGCTCCGGAGAGTATAAATACCCGCGTCGACCCGCCGCCCCGCACTCTGCAACGAGCACTCCAAGAGAGCACGTCGCGTTCTATAAAACTCACTCAATATCAAACAAAGTTACAAGTATCTCAAGTATCCAACATGGTTGTGAAACTAGAAACTGTTGCCGCGCTGTACGCCGATGTTTACCCGTCGCTGCCCAAGCACCGCGACATGGACACCGTCGTGACTGACTGCCCGAGGAGGCAGAAGCTGAGGGGAACTGCACTCCCTGCGCTGGTCGAAGATGACTCCGAAGAGGTGTTCGAGCCGGAGCAGAGGTCCTACGTGATGCACACTGAGGGCCTTCGCCGCCAGAAGTCCATCTCACCCCAGAGGCAGAAGCTGCGCCGCACCCTGGCTCTGCCTTCCCTGTCCGAAGACGAGGAGCCTTGATCCACTCGCTCCCGCTTCCCGGATGAAGTTGTGAAGCTGTGGCCGGCTGTTCGGCTTCAACCCTCGGGTCCTGAACGATTCTGAAGGTGTACTGTGAAGTTTGAACCGCCTGGAGAAGTGAACCTTTGGAAAAACCACGGTGGAAAAGTGATGGGACATTTTGTGAAGTGAAACCAAAAAGTTGCTTAGCCAAAGTATATGCCAATGTAGGTGTTAGGTCTAGAATAAGTTTTATAACGGGAATAAAATGTGTTTTAACTGAATTTTACGTCTTTATTTTCTGTTCTACGTAAGTATACCTTGACATAATTCGCAACATTGAATAAAATCAAGGGCAGTTTCCTTTTTCGCTCTGTTGTTTAAAAGAAAACTTTAATAACTTTACACAGAATTCTTCATCCACCAACTTGACAATGCAGGAAGCACTTGATTTTATTCTTTACAAAAACATGGAAGACAATACTGAAAACATTACAGAACTTACCTTCAATTGAGTGATCGAAGTACCACGGCCACCTGAGTCTGATTTACACAAAAACAATAGATGTCACAATGACATTTAATGAATTTAAAGGAATAACACTGAACATTAAACACAAACATATGCACTTATAACTTGGGAGAGCTACAAACAAGTCAAAGCCTTTTGACCTGTACGGATTTTAAACATAGGTACTAGGTCAAGTTTGGCGAAGATGAACTGCGCAGCGAGAAACTTCATTTCAAGAATATTCTACAGTTACAGAACGACAAAAAGTCCTTATTTTTAGTCATTTTCGAAAACGATAAGCCAAAAATGCACTTTGTTTTTTAATCAACATTGCATAAACGATTCTAGCTCTTTTATTAAGCAAATAACCTTTTTGGAAGCTCTTAACTAAAACAAATAATTCTGTGATGTAAACATTACAAAATTCTACACTCGAAGAATCTCCATCACTTGGCACTGGTATTACATAAAAAGAAATGGCATTGACGACGCCAATTTGTTTAGAACTTAACCTATTAAAACATAAAGTAAATACTTCAAATCTTAGGTAAATAGACATAGTTACTTAATATTTGAGTTTATATTTGATAGCCGATATCTTACGCAATTGGATAAAGATTACAATTAGTAAATTTTGTCACAAAAAGGTAATAAGGTACTAATGACGAAATGTTTTCGAAAATTAATTTTGGAGTAGCATTTAAGGAGATAGCATATTTAAATAGTACATAGTACAAACATTACTCTGGGGAAATCTAAGAACACTTCATATCTATATGGGGCTTGGGGGGAATACTAACGTGTGTTTTGCTATATACGGTTAGGTTAAATTTAAAAAATGAATTGCCTATTTAATTCCTAAATTATTTTCGACGTTGAAGTAATGGAGGATGCTTGCTAACACGTGGCGATTAATATCATTTTGTAGGACCTGTCAAAATATGATAAATTATAATATACGATCAAAAACTGAATTCATGACTTTTGATTTTGCCAAACCATAGGAATGGATTTTATGTTAAGTTTGGTACAAAGTACGGAATCACCTCAGTTGCAGATAACCGGAACTGATTTTCATTGGAAAATGGAAAGCCTTTTCAGTGAATTTCGAAATGTGCTTTTTCAATGAAAAACTCTTCAATTTCACGTAGATAGAGATATGTAGTAAAATGGATAATTTCAGAGTCCAGTAGGTACCTAATGAACAAGTATTCCTGTAAACAAGGAGAATTCGTTAAGGAAAATGAATACATACCTAACTTGTTTTGAAAACAACATGTTATTCCAAAAATGATGTAAGAACAGGGCTCAATTCATTTGGATATTTAATAAACAGAGTCACACTGTGACCCCGATCAGTTGTAGATACAAAAAAATATATTTTTGTTAAAAACCAACGAATGGCGATGACAGTATGAAAATCTTTTTGAATACACAACATAATTTTTAATTTGATTTCAAATAGTTTAAAATTTTGCATAATACCATTTTTGTCACAATGTTAGATTAAGACTAGATTACAAATGTTTTTAAAGAAAATTATAATCATAGTACTTACATTAATTTTATTTACAGACATACAGAATGAAACATGTACATCCGTACAAGCGGGATAGAAAGACGAAGAATAAAACGCATTGGCAACGACCATACATTGGGCATCGAACATTCGTCCACATCGCTGTCCACATAAATAAATTCACCATAACCAATTTATCACCATAGTCAAATTGTTGTATTGTGAAGGACAACGACTATGTAGGTTAAGAACCTCTTAATTAGTACTCCACACATAAAAACATAATAATGTAATAAACTGGGTAATATTATAACATTGTATTGAATATCCACAATTCATGAGCTATGCTAACCTCCATAATAGGAGGAGAGCAATATTACCAACTAGATTTTGCCCACGCCTTCGTTCGCGTACAAATTTTATTTTCGCCAATTTCTACAGGGTCCCGTCTATCTCTGTGCCTAAATTCATCGAAATCTTGTGGGAGACCTTCCAACGGTACCTGTAGGAACCACTTTCATCATCATCTGCCTAGCTTTTTCCCAACTTTATTTTGGTCGGCTTCCAGTTTAACCGGATTCAGCTGAATGCCAGTATTTTACGTGGTGCGGCTGCCTACCAGACCTCCACAACCCAGTAGCTGGGTAGCACGGTACTTCTTGACAAGACTGGAGTCCGATTTACTGGCTTCTGACAATCCGTAACGACTGCCAAAGATCTACAAACGACAACCGGGGCCAACGGCTTAACGTGTTTTACACAAACTAACTTTTAATGATACCAGGACAGAAATCGCGATTCAGGCTAATTAATAGCTTTAGCTTTAGCTCAAGTTGACATTGAATCCACTCTCCACTTTCTACTATCAACAAACATTTATTACGATAGTAAAATAAAAGGCAACGTTAACATTTGTTTACAATCCAACGCATATGTACTCGTAAGTGTCATCTGACAGCAAGAACAATTGAACATCGGCTATTGTCTACCGACCGGTTGGCAACCACTTACGATCCGCAGTTACATATATGCACTCGTATGTTTGAACAATTGTTATCGGTAAGTGCTGCGACACGTTCGTAACACGTTGCGTTGTATGCCTGAAGACGTCTTTTCAGTGATCTGTCAATAATTGTCATATCAAATTGTTAACGTCTGATGAATATAGAACTTTTACCAAGATGTAAACGACACTATCGGAGTGAAGAGCAAGTTTGTACAATCACTACGCTGAAACGGATCAGTGATTGGAAAAGTTTATTATAAGAAGAAAAATAAGAGAATCGATAGATACTGAGCGCAGTCACTTGAATGTGTTTCGAAAAATTTTTACCGAATAGACTAATGCTGTGACAATCTACTTCATATTCAAAAATACAAACGGAATATTTAATTTATTCTCATGGATAAAAACGTGGACATAATAAGAAATCAACAAGCAGATCTTTTCGGGATAAGGTCCACAGCACAGTCAGAATACTTCAAGGTCAAGTGGAGTAACCATTTAATTAGTGGCATTGAACTTGAAACCTCTACATCTGGCGGGGATTTAACTAATATTGAAACTTGGTAGAAGATATAAAATCAAATAATAAATTCATTGTTTGAACGATGACATGGCTGGGAAGAGGATACATTTATATATCAATGGGATAAATACTGAGATGAGAACTGACAGAACAGCTCATGGAACAAAAACACAATATAGGTACAAATTATTCTAATCCCAAAAAGACAGAGAGATATTGGAAGAAGTTTGATATTGTTTCTCCATTATCATTCTTCTTCTAATATCTCTCGCATTGGGTACATTTTACGCAGAAATCGTACAGTGCCCTACGCGTACAGTACAATAATGCTTTCAGGGTGTTGATGGGGCTGCCTCGCTTCTGTAGCGCATCAGGGATGTTCGCGGAGATGCATATTGATTGCTTTTATGCATTAATGCGTAAAAGATGTGCGTCCTTGGTGCGCAGGGTGCGAGCCAGTTCCAACAGCATACTGGGCATGATTGCTGGCAGGCTGGACTGCCGAATTGTAAGTCGTTGCTCCAGTATCTCAGCTGGAATGCTGAAGTAATGATTTTATTTGTTGTGTGTGTTTTTCTAATTGTTGTTTTGCGTGTATCACTAACATAGTTATAAGTTTATTTATTGTTACTAACACTATATGAGTTATCGTTGCTCTCAATAAATAATTTATTATATTATTATTGGCACCTCTAACTAAATATTACATTTACAAGACACCCGCTAGTGTGTCATATACGCAAAATGTGTACATAGTAACTGGTGCACAACAAATAAATACATTCAGAAACACAAGGTACCGGTTAAGGTCGTCCATACATGGGCAGACACCATAATTGACTCACAAAATGATGTCAATAAGTCGTTCACCGTCTACAAACATGTATGGTCAACTTGAAGCATATTAGGGAGACTCTTTAAAATTCTTCTCGACAGTTAAAACAGGTTTCCATGTACGTGTTTTCATTCAATATTTTCTTTTCTGTATTGTGTGTTGGATTGTTCAGGTAGGGCATCGCTCTCAAGGCTAGTACCAAGCTATTATTTGCGTAGCCGTTTGTCCATTGTTGAAGCAATCACTTGAAGCCCTGTGTTTTGATAAAGACTTTGATAAAGGTACGTTTTTATTTGCCTTAATACGACGTGCTTAGGGATAACCTTTTTCTTTTGTCTTAGCTCTATTTATTTTAGCTATTGTCAACGTTCTGTTTCTGAAATCTGATGAAATGTTTTACGATGTTTATATTACTTCACTTTATAATCGTTAATTTAGTTTTCAGTTAATGGGGTTAGGTTAGTAACTACTGGTCACCGCAACAGTGGGGTTTTTATTATTTATCTATTTAACATTGTATTGCATTTCCATTGACATGTTGTCCTTAACAACATGTTTGGTAATATCATTATAATCAGTATTAGTTCTTTGATTAACCTTTTTGACTTGACCTCGTTCTTTGTTAACACCTACATACTTCCAATCTTCAAATTCGTAATTTTATTTAACCCATTCATATATTTTGTGTAAACTTGTCTTTTTTAGAGAATTCAAATCTTCTAGTCCACCTACAATCAAACCTTGTCTTTGCCTTTTACGATTTGGTTCTACATTAAGTTTGACATTAGCATAACCATACACTGGCTAGTTGCCACCCACGGCTGAACATGGGCTTCCCCCACAGACCACGAAATACGAGCTACTGTCATTTCTCCTACACGAGCCAAATTTATGACGCCTATATTTTAGTAGTTTCCAATTGAACTGTTTGGCTGTGTTCCCAGCAAAGAGTTGGCCGTTCTACGCGAACATTAATTTATTATTCAACTTGGTATAGGGGTAAAAATGGGTGAATAATAATAGTGTGATATTTCATATAGTAGAATGGAAGACATTACGTTTCGCGAACTTTAAGTATTTAACCAAGAAGGGCAGGAAGATGATGATTGTTTAGACATGGAAATTGAGTTCAAAAGATTTCAATATGTATGTCAAGATATTTTGTAATCTTACGTAGTTTGCAATTATCCGGTGACATGGCCTATGGTACACATCCAATAAGTTTTCCTTTTCTATGCCTACTATTCATTGCATATCCATATTATATGATTTTGATTGATATGCATCTCTATCGTTCTACATACTGATAATAATTTAAAACGAAATGTGACATCGATCAGTCTGGTTCTGATTATATCACCAGTGTTTTGAATTTGTATAATACGTGTTTGAGTTTTTTATACGTAAAACAACGTGCCCCGGCTTTGTTTGACGTTCCAAAACGTTTTCTTTTGTTATTCGAGGGACGAGGAAAAACGAATGAAAAACGTTTTCATTTGTTTTTGTCTGGTTTCTGTGCAAAGATCATGACTTCATGTTTACGTAATGAATGGTATCAACATAATATCGCATCTGTAATCCCCAGAAGGGTAGGCAGGGGTGTTTTACCAATATTTCAGCAGTTCAATTGAAGTCCTAAGTTTGTAGTGAGTGTATGCTTCGAATGAAAAAGTCCAACCACACTTAAGCTATGCAGCACACCTGGCAAGCCCGGTTGATGTGAGTGGAGTAAGGCGGTGACCGAATGCCGTCTAACGACTGGAAGAAGAAGTGCCGGTCGTCCAGCGGCGAGACGGGCAGACGACATTGTTGCCATCGCGTGTAGAACCTGAATGAGGTTGGCACAGGAACGTGGAGATAAGCACAAGAAAAAAGAGGCCTATACTCAGCAGTGGGCCACCACTTTTACACTGCCTTTGTAGACGGACTGCGGATGATGATGACACTTAGTTCAACCGGGGAACTGATCCCATTAATAACTGTAAAATACAGGTGTATATTACAATAATTAATGGGTTCAGTTCCTAAAGCTAGGTAGCTTAAAGAATACGTGCCAGAATGTTCGACATTTTCGATTGGCTTCAGTACCCACAGTTTGAACGGCCATTGACCCCGTTTAGTTTCTTGGTTTGTTCTTCGATAGCTCCACTTACTCGTACATGTATATTGTGTGAGCACGAAGACCGTCACTTGATGACAGATGGTATCATTATGATAAACTACGTTGCGAATTATCACAACATTATAGTATTAATAAGTCAGTTGATACGAGTGTCTACGTCACTTTTGCGTTGCACGATCGTGTGAATTAAATTATTTGAAACATTTTTGAAATATTTTATTTTTATTTTTCACTAACAGCCCAGAGGCCGCATTTGCACTTGGATGGTGGCAATAGACTCACCCTTAATACATGGGATTTCAAAATAAGTGGCGCAATACGGTACCATCTGAACCTGCTAACAATTAGGTTACACAGATACCTTTGTTAATCCCTTCGGGAAGTTCCACTTCCCTACAGTACAGATACAGCCGATACAGTCGTTATGTTGTTTTGATGAATGATTTTCGGGTTTTCAAAGAGACCTGTGTAAATTGAATTGTTTTTAAACTTTTTGAAAACTTTTGACCATTGAGAAAGAATTCCAAAAAAAAAGTATATAGGTACCTATGGCATGTATAGGCAAATATGTATGAAAAAGAGAGTCCTAAATAACTAGTAAATGTGTGATAAATGAAGCGAATTGTGTATGATCATGATCACTACATAAATTAAAAATATCCTCACATATTATAAATAACAAACTTCAAAACCTGGACCGCCTTAGCCAAGTTATACAAGTTTTTTTTTGCAAAACATATAAACATTCGCCGTTTCGCACGGTAGCGTATGTTTTTCATAAACTCTATTTGTGTGAACAGCGTGAGAAAATATATAAATAATCGTCGTTATTTAATGTTAATTTAGGACGAACAAAAACACACATATTTATAGTACTCAGAATAGTTTTTTTTATAAAACTGGTACCTATATACGACGAATCAAACTATACCTACTATCCGGTAAACGATGATCTCTCATTGTACGCCAAGTCTTTACTATGTGAGGTCATCATATACTGGATGTTATAGTTTGAAATGTTGTCGTGGTACTTTATAATAATAACTGTGAAAACTAGTTTATTTCAGGTTTATTGACAGAAATATCGTGGTTCCCACAATAGTTTTGTTGTTGAGTACTGTTTTAGCTTTATTCTAGAGTTTTCGTGACCTAATTCAAAAGTTCATGTCTGTTTTCTAAGCGAGGTTTGCGTGAAAACTGCTTTTTGACGCCAGTTTATGTTTTTTGGGGTTAAATAACTTTTACTTTACGACTCTGTCACACGACTTTGAATTAAAATAAAATAACAAAGACTTTTTTGCTATGCCCTCCACCTGGAGGAAGCATTGGCCCAGCTGCCTTAAGACAGGTTTGTGGCCTGTGCCATTGTTCTCACATGGCGACTCTATCTCCAAATATCTCAGCAACGTGACAATTTAGGGCACCATGGGTCAAACTTTTTTTGTTTGTTAAGTGACCTCTATTCATATTATAAACATATCATCGTGCGCTGCGATTTAAAAAAAACAAAATGGCGGCTGGGCATACCCTCAACTGTCTGGGCAAGCTTGAGTTATAACCCATATTACATTGCTAAACAACGTTTTTGTAAATTTGTGGACGATTCTGGCTCCATACTGACGTACACTGCCAATTTGGATATTTCCAATTTATCAGTTATCAACCACATAGCAAGTCAATTAATTACTCAACCGCTATACAAAGTATATCTGGTACCGATTACTTTGCTAGTTAAATAAGCGTTCAACTGACTAATTAAGACTAATTAAAATAAACCTGTAACACAAGACTATACACGTGGTAAGTGCACTGACTTCTTGAACACATAAACATTTTATATTGTCCAGTAAACAATAAATATTTACTACCAATAATAAATTTATTTATCATGGAAAATTTTGGAAAGTTTAGGAAATTATGTAAACGTGCTGTGGTTTATTTATGAGTATTTTTATATTGCGTAACATGCTAAAGTTGTATTGCACACTTGGATGGTAATAAAGTGTTTAATGGTGAACTTGATTTCGGTGATCTTTGATTACAAATGTGACTGTTGAGCGTGGAGTCTTGTGGCTTCTGGCTCATCTCACTTCGCGCCTTTCTGAGGGACCTGCTTGAAATAGGTTCAATTTACTTAGTGGTTTGATTGATGCATTAATTCAGTTCTGATTACGGGTTCTTGGTTGTCACGTTATCTTATGGTAGCTAGTTCCTCTGAATACTAAAGGTATATGGTTAGTAAGGTGGTGCTGCCTTGCATAGCAAAGTTTATGGAGAACTTCTTTAAAGACTCCAACAGACGGAGCACAGAGGGAGTTCTAGGGTGGTCTTTTACGCGGGCCTGCGGACGGCAAGCGTTGGATGGCTCGCTGTCCGATCACCACCAGGCCCGGGTCGATGGAGCGTTGTGTTCCACGCGCGACTAAAAGAGATCAGCATAGGAGACGGGGCCCGCTAGGGCTAGAGCCTGGCAGGGTTGCGGAATTTGTTCGAAAGAGTCACCGCGGCCCTGGAACGCAAAGGGCTTTAGAAGGAACCCGAATGGGTTTTAGTCAGTAGGAGTCTGATACGCCCTTCCGCTCCACCCAAAGTGGAAGAAGTCATTTGATGATCCCATCCTTAGATAAAAAAGGGTGGTCTTTTAAGAGTTGTGCTCCAGTTTCCATGTGCTGAGGGTGACAACTTGTATTGGTTTCAGCGAGGAAAAAATCTCACACTATACGGTCTAGGTGGGCTTTTGAAGAATTCCCCCGAAAACAAAGAAAAATATGTTGTGGTAGCAATTTCTTCAAAGAGCTTTTTTCACAAACAAATCTGTTACAATCACTACTGCTGCCTATTTGTCTACTAACTAAGTCTGTGTTTTAGATAATCCGTTTAGAAATATTTCACGTAGAAACGTGAATATGATAAATCCATGTAAGACAACATTTGGCTGACGAAACACCCAATTCATCTTGTCGATATTGCGAATGATCCAGAGAATTTGTAGTGAGCCAAAAATAATTTATTAAAACATGCTTATGTATAAAAATGATTCAATGTGGCGTCTATTTGAGTTCGGTCCAATATTGTTGGACTTACAAAGTGTATAAAAAGATGAAGACTTTTATTGAACATGTGATTTTTATATTTAGCATCGTTGATTAAGCGTTTGTGTCCACGGCTCTTTGGTCATATGGCCCCCAGCTATAAGAACTGGGGACCCGTGTACTCTTTTGTTTGTCATAATTGTCTCGGACACAAGGATCGATGACCTGGTGAATGTGATACGCACAGGATCGTGGCGAGAGAACGTCATACGGTTGAAACGATGATCATGTCATCATCGTCATCGTTTCAGCCGAAAGTTGGGCTAAGGATGATGTTGATCATTCTTTATCATCCTTAGCCCAACTTCGCTAACTGCTGGATATAGGCCTATTTTTTTATGCCCATCCCCATGCTCCTGTTCTTCCCATCCAAGTTCTGCCCGCTCTAATATCTAACTGAGCCTCTGATGTATGTCCGTCAGTCTGTCGATCCATCTGTCAGCGGGCTGTATGTCATAAACCGTAATAGGTTGTCAGTTTAATTTTTACATGGACTGTATTTCCGTTGCCACTATAACCATACATAATAAAAAATAAAATAAACGAGATATAAAATACTTGGTTGGTTTTTTTCTTCAAATTCTTGATAGCCACTCGGTCACTGCCTTTCTCCTGTCATCACCAGCACCACGCTCTGCCAAGTATTTTTAAGTCCATTTCTATTCCACAATTATGTATTTTTCCCATATTGAACGACCTTCGTACATGAGTAAAAGGTACAGTACAAAGTTTCAACGACCACAAAGTACAAGTACAAAGTTTACACGATCTTGCTTCTTTAATTGGGTACAAGGTACCTGTTTTATTTCAAAACAAATGCGTTTTTTGTGGCTTATTTACTTCACTTGTCTACCTAATGTGTTTTTGGTTAA
This sequence comes from Mamestra configurata, assembly GCA_002192655.3. Taxonomy (NCBI): domain Eukaryota; kingdom Metazoa; phylum Arthropoda; class Insecta; order Lepidoptera; family Noctuidae; genus Mamestra; species Mamestra configurata. The sequence continues at coordinate 33,797 of NDFZ01004591.1, forward strand.
GCAGTTATTATGGTTTAGAGAAAAAATATTGCCGTTTGAAAAAACTGGCTTTACCATATTAGAATATATTCTGGCATGAATTCTGTTTCTAAGGGTGCATGCATAACAGAAATAAGTAAATTATAAAAATATCTCTTTGTACAAAAAATCAAGGGCCCTTCACATTTATATTAGCACAACTCGAAAAAATATACCGAGCTGCTGATTTCTTTTCGCGATTTGAGGGTTGGTCCCGTAGTAAAAGTTGTTGATTTCAATTACCTTTTTAACCGATTTAAAAAAAAGGAAGAGGTTCTCAATTCAGTTATATGTTTTTTTTGTATATTTGTTACTCCTTTTTTTTAACCGATTTGAAAAAGTATTTTTCATGTGAAAGGTTATACTTTCCGATTGGTTCCATAGAAATTTCATCAAAATCGATTCAGTAGTTTGGTTTTTAAATCGAAATACCTGGAAAAAATATGTCATCCATGTAAACGAAATTGCGTATTTTGCATTCCTGTGACTTTCCAGTGGCGATGTTAGTTGTGGGTACCAATAAAAAGTTTTTCAGCTTTTGTTTTCCTGTTATACCCTTTTTTTTTAAGGGTGGGAAATCATCAAATGACTTCTTCCGCTCTGGGTGGAGCGGAAGGGCGTGTCAGACTCTTACTGACTAAAATCCATCCGTGTTCCTTCTAAAGCCCTTTGCGTTCCAGAGCCGCGGTGACTCTTTCAAACAAAACCCTGCATACGTACCTTGTCTAAATATCTATACCACAAAAATCGTTACCCATTCACATTCACGACACTATTACTTACCCATTCACATAGTCCACTAGACCATGTAATGATCGCTTAAGCCTGGTGTACACGGGTAGAGTTAACGCTAGAGTCAACTAGGGTACTACTCTACCAATTCTAAGTGCTATACCTGTTTCAGTAGAGTAACTGTCTACACGTAAATTTATATTTTATTAGCGGTCCCGACAGACGTTGTCCTGTCCGAACGTTTGCTTTGTGTATGACGAAAAATTATAGAAATCGATTACAGCGCCACCTAACGGATCCAATTGTGAATCTAAATCATTCTCGAATCTTCTGGAACACACAAAAAAAAATCATCAAAATCGGCTTTTAGGAGGAGTTCAGTCACATACACACGTACAAAATAATTATATATGAAGATTAGTAGAGTAGGTAACTAGTGTGTCTTAGGACGCCACGTACGTCGCACAACACAATGAAGCAAGTCTCTACAAGTTCTAGTCTACTACACGTAAACAGGGGTCGAGTAGGCGGTTAAGTGTATGGTAGAGTAGAGTGGGCGCTGTGGTGGGGGAAGGCAAGTGGTAGAGTAGCTTGGCTAGTCGCTCTACTCTTTAAGGTAGTTTAGTACTCTACTCCGCCAATGCTGTCTACATTATATAATCCTTCTGACCGATTTCGGCCATGGTGGCCAATCTCAACCGAATCGATCCAGTACCTACATTCGCGGAGAAAATCGGCTGTGACAGACGGACAGACAGACAACCGTGTGATAAGTAGGTTTGTAGAAACCTACTTAAATATGTACATTCATAATTAATACTAAGTATTCTGACCGTCTTACTTGGTTTCCTTAAACAATCTTAACCCTGTAAGATGTCGTTACATAAAAACAACAGTAAGTATCTTTATTCTTATACTCCACCCATGTAAGGTTATATAAACATTCAATACTCCTCGGTAGCTGACCTTACCTTAACGGGGCAGAGCTGCGCGAGCGCACTTTTACTCTGATTGATCTCGATTTTGAATATAACTTGCCTTTATATGGTATAGAAGTGAATGTTATCGACTTATCGTCAGAGTATTATTTGTCTTGTGCACTTGAAAGGAATATTTTCACTTCAAATTGCCGAACCAATTTTGATGAATTCTGGTAAAGAGATAGATAGGATCCTGGAACCCCTTCCAAAAGGGGTTGGTAGAAACAGACACTTTAGAATGCCGTATGCTGCGTGCGATCCTTTAACCTGCTTCATCGACCTTTATTTAAAAAAAAAACCTTTTTTTTGCGTCGAAGTACTATTTAAAATAAACAACTTTCGCTTTTGAATCATCTCCGAAATGTGAAAAAAAAGTTTTTGTTGAGTTTGTTTTGTTCACATAGCTCAACAAAATGGTTGAATGAACAGCTGGTTTTAACCGACTTCATAAGTAGTGAACATCTGGTTGAATAGTATCGTCGTATTCAGAAATAATTTGTATGTTTGCATAATAAGTTTCGTCACTCAGTTGGCAAGATCAATGAGACTGCGTGGTCAAAGTGGTCATAGGTTAGGCTCGAATTGTTCTTATCTTATTGTTTAATTTCGGCCAAAGATTCTGATGGGAAAGATGATTTGTGTAAATGATGATGATGAATGTTTATTGGAAGTTTACAAATTACGAGATGAATAGAAGAAAAACGTTTTTTACGTCAGTTGTATTTTTTTGTAAAACAGTTTTTTTTTATTTATCACTTTCTAGTGGTACCCCACACCTAAAACAATACCACTGGAAAGTAATAGGAATTGAAAATACGCAATTTTGTTTACTTGGTTGACATATTTTTTCCAGCTGTTTTGATTTAAAAACCAAACTCCTAAATCGATTTTGCTGAAATTTCTATGGTACCAACCGGAAAGAATATCGTTTCACTTAAAAAAATACTTTTTCAAACCCACCCCAGGGCGGAGGATATCCATGAGGACTTCCCCCCGTTAAAAAAAAAGGTTGAATCATACTGTATTGGCTCTCATAGTATCCTCATGTCATAACATAATGTTTTCTCAGTAGCTTACAAACTTTGTGCAGCTGAAATATATTAGTCATAGGCTCTTTTAGACCATGCATATTTTTACGCAGCTGTTGTATTCTGTCTAGTTAATTCGTAAAATAAATAAATCGTAAAAACCTTGTGACACAGAGCTCAACTGCAGCTTTGTCAGCCTCCTAAAAATAAGACTCGGCCATTGATAAAGTTAATTTCGTTTAAATGACTAATTTAAACGCAAATATAAATTGTTTGATAGTAGTGTTTAATGAGATATAAATATAATTCTATTTTGAAGTATATAGTTTACTTTAGAACGTCATGAACATGATTTTGTTAGCTTTTTACGACTCAGACGGTTTTGCACGTGCCTACTAATAGTGGAAAATATTACAACAATGTAATGAAATTGGGAGTTTTTTCTCAGCTGTAGATAACATGCAGCTGGGAAACTTTATAATTGAGGAATATACCGATTACCTTACGGAAGAACATAGAACATATTTTAATTTACATTAATTTTTACCTAATGCTTCGAATGTATTTTTAATGATTCTATTTGTTTTTTTTACTATTTTAATTTATTTATTTACACTTAACGCACACAAATGTACAGAGACGGACTTAATGCCATAGGCATGCCATTTTATTTCAAATGTTTTGAATTTATTTTTAATTTTTGTAATTTTTGTTTTCGTTTACATGTTATTAATTCAGTTTTAATTTTAATATTTAATCTACATGATGATTGTTATTAATCATTTTTTGTAAGTTTTAATAATTGTTCAATGTGTTTAATTTATTCTTTATTTGCAATACTAACAAATTGCATTTATTTTAAGTTCTTAATCGTAGGTTTATGTTTAAAATAAGACGTATTATTTCAAAGTAGCACAATTGTTCTGGTGAGCGCTAAGTACGCCTTAATTGTCATGTGTATTAGTTATTTTGTCATTTAGCTTGTTTTAACTTGTGCAATGTATGTGATGTGGCTGTACTTAATTTAAATAACTAAATACAGCACAGCCTTCTTCGAGATTTTAACTCTCTTGGTTAGTTCGTATGTGTGTCCAGTCCAGTTAGAAATTCCTAATTATTTTTTCAAATACTTCCTGGTATCCGATTAGCTTTAAACTTTGGATACTTACACGGTTTTGGAGACAGTGCGATGATATGGTGCCACAAAGCCGGTCTGATAATGCAGCTGGAAAGTGACTGCAGGAACTTCTGAATCAAACAAGATAGTATCATCGTCTTTAGTCTCATACAAATTATGCATTGAAGGGCCATGTACCATGGCCAGGTACCATGTAGTACTTACATAAAGATTTTTTTATTTTATACTAAGTGTGTAGGTATGTATGTATGTAATATATTTGTAATATATTAATCATTTACTAGCAAATCATGATACCACAGAGAACCATTTCTCATAGCTTTTAGGAATCCACACAAAATTATCTTTAAAATGAAAGCATCTATTAATTGCACGTTAAACTGATATATGACCATCAATTTGGCCATAGGGGACCATTTCATTCATGAAAACGTTCCTTAAATCCCAACTGCCAACGGTTTTAACAATACTGACCATCCCTTTGAGAACGAACTGACGAAAAAAGATAAAAGGATGGAATAAATTTAAAGGTATAGGACACAAAAGATTCGCAACGGTCACTGAGACAAATCTTTTCGTGCCAGCTGGACCATGGCAATGGGTTGGCCACGTGGCAATATTAAATCTCTACCTACTGGCCATATAGTATTAGGTCTTTACCTATAAAGTTTTTGTTTTTTTTTGGGGCCAATTTGATCTTGATAATTTCGGTTGGGCTAGAAATTTCAAATTTAAATAAGATTTGTTATAAGGCTTATTTAAATTTGCCATGTCATTCTTTTTTCAAAATCAATAACTAATTTGTTTTTCTGGGTTTTCTTTTTTCTGTAATAGTCATATTTATAACCTATTTTTAAACGAATTTAGAAAAAGGAGGATGTTCAGTTTTTTTTTTGGATGAAATTAATTATGGATTTCATAGCAGAAACACAGTTTCCACATTGGAACTCATTTAAAAAATAACATAAGTTTTTTTAGGGTTGATTGTTATTCCAAAAAAATAAGACACGGTTGAAATACAAGTAGCCCGAAAGAAACGGCATAAGTTAAGACTGAATATTTTGTTTGCCACGTGCGTGGTAGACATTTTGTTTGTAGTAATGGTAAGCATGTGATGTGAAGTAAGTAGTGTGCGTGGAGTAATTATGCCAGTTAAGTATGCTAAATTTATTTATGAGAATGTTGTAATTAGTCCATGGAAACACAAATTGTCTGTTTAACTTAATGTGTGACCAATACACTGCCCTTGTAACAGAAAACACACCATTTTCAGTTAAAAAGGAACTGAAGTTTCTACGTTTTGAATTAAGATGGCATTGAAGGAACCTAGGTACATGGAGTTAGTATGGAAACGCGTACATGTAGAGCATGTAGCTCGGTGTTTTCGTGAAACTTAGAGTAAAATTGGGAACTTATAACATAGGTAGTGTCCTACCTGTCTACGAGTTGTTCAATTATACATACGATTTTATCTGCTCTTAACTTATTTTAAGTGATTTGTCAGAACAACGGAGTATTTAGGTCCCATAATATAGCAGGACCTACAGCCATTTTTGTTGTACAATAAAGTATGCTTTCTATCTACATATTGCAGCGTTATACGCTACAAGACTTTTTGTCGTAACCTTTTATTTGAGTTTTCAGTCTGGTGAATGTTTTGGATAGTTTGTTTTCTTAAATTTTTTGTTCGTTTTACTGGATTGTGACAGAATTTTAACTGGGAAGTTTTGTGTCAGTATGAAGAAAGGTTTTTCAAAAGACGTTTAACAGCCGGTCTCAATTAAGTATCCACCTTTAACCAAATGTCAAATTAGCTACCAACAGTAGCTGAAACGTCAATTTGCCTTTGTAACATGACGTTTCAGCTACTGTTGGTAGCTAAGTTATTGAAACGGGCCGTTAATAAATAAATCTCAAAAATATGGAGTACTAATAGCACGCGCTTCCTCGGCTTCCTGTTATACACTTCCGTCCCATTTCACGAAATCACTCCCACATATTGCAGGAAAGCGAGAGGAAAGATGTTACACGTCAAAAATATCCGTTATGGAACGTCCACACAGAAACACGACACAGACTTCGATACTTGCAACTGTGCAACAAAGTCTGCGCAGACAAAATGTCGGTGTGATAGTTTTTTATTATTCAGTGGACCCACTGTTATTAAATACGTGATTGTCTCGAACATAAATGCTATTTTCGTACCGTTTAAAATAATCGTCATCAAAACCGGTTAGTTAATTAAAACAACGCCAACACTACGTCATTCGCGATCAGTATCCAACGGATATCCCACGGAACCGGATTTGTTACCAACCAAATACGACACACATCCATATTCGTACACACGAATTGACGACAATCAAGCCAAACATATCCAGAATAAGCTGAACTCGCATTTTCACTGCAAGCCTGTACAATGCCAGACCAACTTATAAATATTTGATGTTTTAGACGTCTTCCTACTCTTGTCCCATGTTACTTGGAGTAATACTATATGAGGATACTGTCTTCTTTCATTCTCCCCTGTCAGCGATCATTCAATTGCGTTTTACCCTCGGCAAGACTGGTTCCGATTTTCTGACTTCTGACTATCCGTAACGACAATCAATTCTCTTCAAATGACAGCCGGGACCGACGGCTAAACGTCCTTTCCGAAGCGTCTCAATTTACCTCTATGGTCACCCATTCACGGACTGAACCTAAGCAAGAGTCGCTTTACCCCGAAGATCAACCCGTGCGACTGTATTTACCCACACTCAGCCTTCTGCGTAGCAACGCCAAAAATCAATCAATCCTCTTCTCGTATGTACCATAGATCCGGCAAAATATATCTGCGTCAATAGTTTTTTTTGTCATGCCGTCATAGTTAATTCGTTTATTCTAGTACCTACGTCACGTCTGTGACGGTTTTCGTGTTCTATTTGGATAGGATTAGGGTACCGTGAAACAGTGAAAAAAGCCTATTTATCTTTCGTGAAAAAATATTCGATTCGTCTCGGTGATATTGTTTGACCATGCCACCGGGTTGACCCTGTTTGATTTGCCATGTTTAAGAGGAGAGTTTTTGAATTAGGTCGATAAAAATCTGATGACATAAAACCTAAAAATTAATGAGTATAATGAGCTAGCTTTTGCCCGCGACTTCGTACGAGCATATTCTGTTTTTTTCCCGTTCCCGTAGGAATTGCGGTCAAATCAAATCCTTTTTAGTGCTCCCCTACAGAGTGTGGGGAAGCTCAATGCCAAATTTCAGCTTTCTACGACCAGTAGTTTCGGCTGTGCGTTGTCTGTCAGTCACTAAGTCCGTCAGTAACGGAAGGATAGTGCACACTTATTTTAAGGTTTTTGCTGAGTTAACGATTTAAGGTTGCTAGAACGCTCTGAGGAATTTTTAAGTCAATAAACCAAATGATCTTCAAGGAAAATGATCCTGAATCATAGTGTATTTCTTGCACTTCTTCTCAACAAAAAACCTTCTCCAAAGCATCATCTGAACGGAATAATCTACCGCCCGCGGCTCCGACCGCGTTATGTCGAAAATTATCCCAAGGGAACATATTCCCGGAATGAAAAGTAAATAAGTGTTATTCCAGACTATATTCTACCGCTGTGCTAAATTTCATCGAGATCCGTTCAGCCGTTCCGACGTGAAAGAGTAACAAACATCCATCCATCCATCCTTACAAACTTTCGCGTTCATAAAATTAAAGTAGGATAATTAATTTCATAATTAGTCTCTGAATTGCCTCAATTTTATTTGGCCGACCTAGAAGCTTCTGACGTTATAGTTCGCCTTGTTGTTCTTACCCAAATTAATCACATCAGTCCCTAAATATTAATCTTCATTTAGATCAAAATATCTCTATTAGCAAGTATCTACTAAGGTTATGCAGTAGCAATATAAGCAAACTAGGTTTTGCCCGCGACTTCACACGCGCATATTCCATTTTTTCCCGTTCCCGTAGGAATTTCGGTAAATTCAAATCCTCTCTTAGTGCTCCCCTACACTCCCCAAGGAACCTACATGCCGAATTTCAGCTGTCTACGACCAATAGTTTCGGCTGTGCGTTGTCTATCAGTCACTTAATCACTCAGTCAGTCACTAGCGGAAGAATTTTATATTATTTGGATAGTTTAACGCTTACTTAGTTATATTCCTCGCAACGTGAAGGAAGTTTACTCGACTCAGTGGCCATGACAACGGGAAAACAATCTCGATTAATGCCAATAAATAAAAATCTTTGTATTGAAACCGTCAAATTGACAGAGTCGAGTTCGAGAAAATTACTAAGAATGGAGAGGGTACAATCAAGGAGGCTCCGTATGGTGTCAGACGTCAAAGAATAGCACCATCCCATCATTTCCCGTGGGTGTCGCAAGAGGCGTTAGGGACTCACCAGAGAATAGGCAGCAGCATTCTCTGTACATTGGAACAGCTACACTGCGATCGCAAATCGGCCTGCCAAGTGTGGCTATTCTGGGAAACCTCTTGGGGGAAGCCCATGTCCAGCAGTGGACGTCATTCGGCTGATATGATGATGATGATGAATCAAGGATTTTTCCATGGAAATCAGATGACGAGATTTTATCAGCATTGGAAAAATCTGTCGAGCCTTTCCCTCGTTAGTATTTTAAGTGGTGCGACGCCTATCAGACCTCCACAATCCAGTAACTGGCCCTTGGGAAGACTGGTGTCAGGCTTGTGGCTTCTGACGATCCGTCACCACTGCCAAAGACCTACTAAGAGCAGCCGGGACCTACAGCCAAACTCCCATACATGGACCGACCTGGGCCAGTGTTGCTTAACCTTGAAGATCGACCCCTGTGACTGTTAATACTTAGTCAAAAGCTCCTCATTTTAATCAGTATCTAAGTGATTACAAATACCAATCTTATTGATATTCATCTTAAAAGCGGGTGCCTAGTGCGATCCACGTCTCTTGCAACGTGCAGTGCAAACGTGTTTCTATTTAACTAGTAATATGTACTCATGAATCCATATGTAAATATACATAAGTAGCAACGGCATACGATCATATTTTATTAGCTTGCTTACGTGCCTAGAAATGTTAAATACATAAGAAACTCGGAGTCTTTAATTCAAGAGTGAATAGGTTACTTCTAAGCAAGCGAGCTCCATCGTCGACCACATCATCGCTTACCATCAGGTGAGATTGTGGTCTATCAATAATAAAACAAATTTAAAAAAATCTTCATGGACTAAATTATACGCCTCAAGTATGTCGTCTTATCTAAACTTAGCCAATTCAGTCAATTGGCTTTAAACACATAATTTGAAATTAATGTAAAAACGATAATCTCCCAACAATATTTTCCTTTCTATCTCTTGATCCATTATTGCAAATGTTACATACCTAAATAGTTTGCATAACGAACAAGAAAATCAATATACGGAACCCAAGTCCTCCAGTCCCCCCGTAAAATCCTCAACCAATATTTTTTTGTTCCAACCACCGGCGCCATTATTATCTCTATCAAACACGTTCGAGATCACGTAATAGACAGTGTATGTACCCGCACTCCTCAAATAAACGAGTGACGTCACGCCATAGTAACTAGTCTCCTAATGCCGCACGCTAATTTAGTCAGTCGTGACGCGGTGGTTCAAATTCGTACGCGTAAAGGTTAAGATAAACTGGTATGGTACTAACAGAACTTTGAATGTTTAGCTGTTTGTGGGCCGGAATATTGAGTAGAAATTATATTTTTAAAAACTGTTAAGAAAATCCATACATTAGTAAATAGTAATGGTATTTCCTCGAGAAAAGTAAAAAAAGAAAGAAAAAGCATTTAATTGCCACAAAACGACATACCTACCCCACATACATAATTTTATTTTTCTTAAACTCAACCTTAAACGACGAAATAAAAGTAGAGTAGGTAAAAAAAATAAAGTAGATGCATTTCGTGGTTGTGGCAAAAGGGCTTCCACTCAGCATAATGCTGTGCCGTGGGGGACCCACAGCACGGCGCTCATTAGTAGTAGAGGTCTAGTACACACAAATGGCAGACTTGTTCCCAGACCCAGCTCACTTCTCACATGTAATGCGAACGAGCCTATTGCCATTCACGGGCATGAATCTAGATTCCAGATAGTCACCTTATGACGCTATTACCTGGATATTAGCCCTTTGCCTTTGCCCTTCTTATCCCAATTTATATGGAGCCTGACTTCTTCTACTGTTGGAAAGCTTCTCACAAGGTGGACCTATGCCCTGGTGAAGGCTTCGAGAAAAGTCCACTGATGGCGAGAAGCACTGGATCGGTCGATGTGGCGAGACTTGGGGGAGGCCTATATCCAGCGATGAACGTCTTACGGCTGAAATGAGAGTGATGATGGTTGCTTCTTCCTTCATTCATCAGTTTGTAATGTACCATTCGGGTGAATGTTACATTACACACTAAACCTCAAGTTTGTACGCCGCCTTTAATGATTTATGGTTTACTGACTTTAATGCAATGATTACAGTTTTATAATTTATGTTCCCTGAGATGATTGAGGCTGCAGCACGTTGGGTTTCATGCAGCACGTTGATCAGAACGAGGTTTTGAGTTCACGTGATCTGCACACGAGTTGGACACGTTTTGGTAAAATTGTTTTGAAAACGTGCCCCGAACTTTGGACGAGTAGGAGTCGAGTGAAGCGTAACTTCTCAATTAAGCTTACTTATCATCACTTATACAATCACCTTTACATTCATGAATATTATTTTTGCATCTTTGGTTGATTCTATTTTTGGTTCGTGGATGAGTGACCATAATCTTAAGAATTTTGACAATCGTTGAGGATAGTCACAAGCCAGGAAATCTGATAACAGTCTTGCCAAGGGGTAAAGTGTTTCTTAGTTATGTCGTACTCGGATTGTGGTGCTCAGATTGACAGTCGCTCAATGTAAAATACTGGTACTCAGCTGCAACTGGTTTGACTGGAAGCCGACCCTAACATAGTTGGGAAGAGTCTAAGCAGTTTGATTGGTAGATTCTTTCCATATATTTAGCCTACATAAAATGTCCTCGCCATAGCGGCCCGTCTTTTAGATAGGAGTCAAGTTCGACCCTCTTTCTTCGGCTGGGTTAGTAAATCATTGCAGATTGGTAGATAGACTTTGAAACACTTTGGTTATGAAATAGCCTTCTAAAGTATGTGATAATTACAATATGAGAAATAATAGGAATTTACGAAACCTAAGAATCGTCTTCGGATGAAACAAACCCTGCTTTTGCTTCAACAAGTTACTTCCAATTCAGTTCAAAATCATTTCAAATTTAAACGCAAACGAAATTATCTTTGCAAAAAACCTCGTGTCTATTTCTTCTACTTACAATAGGCCTTAAGTTACGCCGGATACGCCATCTTGGATCGTGACGTCAAACGTACCGCCAAAAACCTTATTGTTAACACAGGAAACCGATGTGACGTTCCAAGAATAAAAGAATAATCATTCAATTGTTACTGAAATAGGATGTGCTAAATATAAATTGAGATTGTTCTTGGATAGGGCTGTGAAGCTGCAATGATGACTGACTGACTGACTGATAAATAAATGGGTGTGGGTGATAAATGATCTTCATCTCGTCTGCTGCGTAGAAAAGTATAACATTGTCTTCCTGCATCGTCTATTTCTTACCTGGTCACCTGCGCTGAAGATGTCTTCCTGTGTTAGACACGTCTGAAAGATTTTATCAGAACACCTTTGCTGCTGATGTGTTATCTTTAAAGATATTTTTCGTACGGATGCATTTATTTAAGGAAAAAGGAGAGCCCAACAGCTAAACGACGAAGAGAATCAATGTGCCGCAATTTTGACTTCTACAGTTTGTGACATACAATTCGTGAAAATGCTGTTGGTAAGACACGGCTTACATACAAAGAACAACTCCTGTTTAGCCATGATCCCATTATCCGTATAGATTGGGTGCTTCGTAAAAATATGAGCTCTTTTCGGCTCCCAAATCAGTGACCGGTAGCCACAAAAAAATCCGTCCTTTCAAAATCCGTCGTTTCATTAAACCGTTTACCAGCCTATTGGCAGAATTCGCTTCACCCGTTACTATTAGCCGGACACATTAATAGAGTGGCCAATTCAAGGCCAAAGAGAATTATAACAACTAATTAAAATTCAATTAACGTTATTAACACGACTTCCTTGAACGACTGGTTAAACTTTCAAATGTGTGTAACTTCCTCGTGTATATATTTAGTTCTGCTTAACCCACGCAATGTACCGTTTAAGATCCTGTACCGATTGATCTTCAGTGGTCGTTACAGTAGATACAACAGCTAAGTACAGAGTTAAGGATAACTGTAATTTGATAAAAAAACTTTGATATAAAGTGTGCAGGAGAATATTGCGAGGACACCGGCATGTCCTAGAACTAGAAATACGAAGACATGTGACAAACACGCATTGAGCCACGTTGTGAATAATATCCAGTCCTTCTCACAGAGAGGAGACCTCTATCCAAGCACCAAAAAACATCTGAGGTTCAACATGCCATACTACGAGTATCTATACTATAATATAATCTTTACCATCTAATATTTAATGGCTGAAGAGTGTGCTTGTTTGTTTGGTTGAACGTGCCAATCTCAGGAACTGCTGGTTCGCATTGAAAACAAAAAAAATGTGTTAGATAGCCTATTTATCGAGTATCATCAACAACAACAACAATATCACGCTAGGACCAATAGGAGCAGAGCAGTAATGAAAAAGTGACGCGGACGAGTTGCGCGGGTCAGCTGGTGCTGTAATAAGCGTGTTATTCTACGATTGGGAAATGAGTTTATCAATATTTTTGCAGACAGGGCCATTACCATAACGCCGATGGGTATCAGCGTCCTCCCGTCCTAATAATTTACCCATTAATTTCACTTTGAAGTCTATTAACCAGGGATTTTCCCGCTCGTATCCTTTACAGCAACGGTCATAAGGCTTTATCAGCTGCGGTATGCCCTTACTGATATGAACGAATTGTACGCAGGCGACATTCCCATTGTTTGAGGAAAAGCTTATCAGAACTGATACGCAGAGGTTACGTGTTTCCGGTTCTGTTACATTCTGTTGCGGCGTTGCAGGTATCGCTTATGGTTATCGAGTATGGGTTTTTTTTTTGGGTTTTTCCCGGTGTTTCCTCGTATTAAATTGTTTTAATTTTATCCTGCTTAGCGAGAGTACGTGGCTGATAAAATTGGTAAAGCAGACTGGGGTTTTAGTGTGTTTTAGGGTTCCGTGCCTCAAAAAGAAAAAACTGAACCCTTATTGGATCACTTTACTGTCTGCCTGTCAGTCTTTCAAGACCTTTTGGGAACTATGGTCAACAAATGAAGCAGAAACCTTGAAAAACTAATATAGAGCACACTACAACGGGTAAATTGATTATGTGTACTTACTACTATTTATATTTATTACTATTCCACATTTTTCATTTTCTATTCTAAATTACGCAGTGAATCTATTGAAGCATCGTGCACACTTCGACCGAAATGTCTTGATCCTTATCAACCACTATCAAAAGTAAGTCATCTAAGTATACCGCCTCCCGAAACAGAACAATAGGCGGCCATTGACTCGAATGCGATAGTGGCGCCGGTCGCGGTACGTCTCGTGACTCCAGAGGTGTCCTGAATTCGACCTTCAAGATGTTTCCATAGAGTTGAAACCGAATTTGTTTCGTTTTTCTAGAGAATTCATTTGGAGACTTTTATTGAGCTGATTTAGAAACAAAATCTAGAAGCCTAGATTTGGTTTCTACGTTTAATCAAAATTATTTGGTATAGTCGTGGCTTGTGTGTCAAATTAGTTTCATATTTAAAAAAACAACGGGTTGCACTCCGGGAGTGCCGGCAGAAGTGAAAACTTGAACATTAACGTTGTGAATTTTTGATTTTTTGGAATGGTTAGGGAATAATTTCGCATGAATTGCATATGCATGCATTGAGGCATACATTTTCGCCACGCGGTAGAAAGAGAGGGGGATATTACTTCCTCCCCTTCGCCGCACCGGCGGTCTACTCTCCCTCCGTCTTACGAATTTTCGATCAGGTCACGTGTCCTGACGCGAGTTTAACATTTTTTACCCATCCCTAAAAGTGCACAACGCCGTTAAAGAAGTTTTCACTTCAAAAAGCTCCAAATTTTCTTAAATAAGTATTATCCATGGGGTCAAGAGACTCCCTCACATGAGGGAGGAGGTTTTTCAGCAAATGTTTCTTTTTATTTTTTTGTAAAAATGTATTATCCCATTCCTGAGTTTAGGTCCCCCTCCCTTTTCGTCATAATTTAATTAAATGCGGTATTAAACATTCATAAAATAATCTAATACGTCATGAATTTGAATAAAGGTTCAATGACAATCATTTAATATTCTTATCTTAAACTTAGGTAACATGTATGGAAAGCGTCATACATTAAATCAAAACATTTTGATCGTCAGACCTCAATGTTCAATCCATTATGGAACGTTTTTGAAAATCCAACACGATTCCATTTAAATATGGACAGACATAGCTTACACTATCTGATTCTTTTAGCACAAGTCCGCCACACTTTTCCCACATGTGTTCCTACTGCACCCAGATCCTGAAATCCAGAATCAACATCACTTTGTATTATCTACCATACAGATACAAGTCTGTAAAATCAGACTTTTCTAAAAACTGGATTTGCCAATTAGACCTTAATAAAATACCGGTTAGTAGGTGTCGTACGACCTATCATAAAGACTTCACAACATTAGGTAAAAAAACTGCGTCGCAAGTTAGCTCTTTATATAACGACATGGTCATAAAATAAAATAAACAATAAAACATGCATAATATTCGAATCGATTTCTATAATTTGCAACGCAGTTAAGTGACTTAGCAACAGAAAAACGTGGAATTAATCAGCTGTATAAATTAACTATGATACCTAGTATTTCATATCGAGGTAAACGTGGATTGCTGTGTTCTAAATATGGAAGGTAGCTCCAGGTCTTTATGTTAAATTCAGTGGATAAATCCAACAACAAGTGAGCGTCACGATATATTCATGCAGTTACTTAGAAATAATGACTTGAGAGTAAGTAAACATTTCCATGGAAGTAACTGCATTTACATAAATTTAAGAGTTACACAACCGACGTTGTTCTTCGCAACTTTATCGTTATATATTGAAAATAAAACCGCACCAGTGACCTGTAAAAATTCAAAATTCAAAAGTCATTTATTCAAATTAGGCTTATTGAACGTCAAAGTTCTACATAAAGACAGTCCCCCAAAACGCCCGGCCGTCACCACTTCCTAGTGTTGTAGCTGGGAAGAAGAAGTGGCGCAACAAACTCCCCAGCAACACATCTGTCTGTTAAGCTTTTAAAAACTTGAATTTATACAATAGTATGTAAAGTATTTTACAATACATGACACAGAAAATAAAATATTCAAACTGTAAATCAAATTAAATGAAATTAATTGACACTTGGTAGCTAGCACACTCCGTAAGAAACAAAACTATGTGTTGTTAATGTAATGTCTTTTATCTATGTTGGCAAGGTATCCTTAATTCCACAAGGAAATGAGCTAGAAAAATCTATAATTTTGACGCACAGAATAGGAGGCTTGATTTCCGCTAGCGCAATTCCCTTGAGGTGGGAAATATTATACGTAAGTAACACCAACCCACACTTCGCTCTAATTGAGAGCCGGTATCCCAGCAGTGGGATATATATTATTGGGCGTTATGATGCTAATTATTCTTATTCATTACTACACAATCGGCAGTACAGTATAACAGTACAGTATAATGCAGTGGCCTCAAAGAGATGTCAGCATAGGAGACGGGGCCCGCTAGGCTCAGAGCCTGCCAGGGTTACGGTTTTTTTTTCGAAAGAGTCACCGCGGCCCTGGGACGCAAAGGGCTTTAGAAGGAACACGGATGGGTTTTAGTCAGTAAGAGTCTGACACGCCCTTCCGCTCCACCCAGAGCGGAAGAAGTCATTTGATGATATCCCATACTTAAAAAAAATGAAAGTATAATACAGCGGCCACTATCTTCCAGAAAAAAACCAACACTTCTGACGCACCGTATATTAAGTATGCTTTCATCTCCATTTGATACATTCTCAAATTCATGTTTTTAGAGCTTACGGGAGTATTTTCATGAATTATTACCTATGTGTCCGTTATTCACGCCTCTAAGTAGGGTAGACACCCGTTTTAGTATTAGCATGAAGGTAACAACATACATACAGTGACGAAATCATTGAATAATAACCTTAAATATTCGTTGAAAACGTTTTGGAATAACTTTGGTCGTCTATTTTTGGTCTGACATTGAAAAACATGAGAGTTTACAGTTGTGATAAGATTTGATTTTGTAAAGCAAATGATTTGACTTCGTCATCTTCCGCTGCATTTTGTTAGTAATGCCTTGTGACCTAACAGGATGTTATTTCGACTCGCAATTACAAACTAAGCTAACTAAGTAATTGAATTGTTTCTAGTTTCAAGTATGACGTTTTCAGGTGAAGTAATTACTCACTATTCAGCAAGAGCCCATATTCCTGCACCATCGAGGACTAAATGAACGCCACTTTTGCTACTATTAGCATGGGCACTTACTAAAGCGGAATACTATTCACTATCAGGGATTGTCTTAATAACACAACCCCTGATAGTGAATGTGAGCTGATGAAGCGAAGATCTCAGTAGGTCACTTTTTAGCGCTGCCGGTGAGCCGGTGTTGCCGGCACGTGGAACGAATGTATGTCGCTCTTAACGCTGACGCTGTAATGCTGTTGCTAGCGCGTGTAACCGGTGCCTGTTCACAGTTGAACAGCTAAAGAATGTGTCCCGAGATTGTCTCAAAACTACCCGACACCAATAAAAAGGCCTTATATTCAAGACTAGCGGACTTCACGCGGTGTCACCCGCGTAATTCCCGTTCCCGTGGGAGTACGGGGATAAAATATAGGCTATGTTACTCGCTGATAATGTAGTAACCATTGCTGAAAGAATTTTTCAAATCGGTCCGGCAGTTTTTAAGTTTATTCATTACATACAAAAATACAAATCAGCCGATTTTATCAAAACTGCTCCTCATTCCCTTCTATCATTCATATTTTCAAAAACAACACTAGCCATTGCATCTGCCAGCCCTACTCTACTACCAGGGTCTGGCCACATCCTGAGTCTATTTCCAGACTGACTTTGACCCACCAATCTCGAGGCCCAAGGGTGTGTCATCCTGAGTTATGACGAGAGGATGTGTCCAGGATGCTGGGAAACGTAAGACGTAGAAGATATTTTTAGATTTAATGTTGGTGAGAGATCTCTTGGTCAAGACGCAAAAGAGAAGGAAGGAGGTCTCAAAGTCAAAGTCGTAAAATTAACTTGATTTTACTTTCAATTTTGTTGTTTTATTTTTGTTTGAGCTCAATCGAATAACAAAACCATGTTGTGTTGTGGCTGTTATTGAATTCCGTGTGACATTTTACAGTCTTAAAATAATTTTTGACATTTTTGAACCACTCAGGGACAATAACCGTCAAAACGCCTAAAGTATCATTGTAATTTTACTTGTTTTTGACATTTGAAATGAAACTGCGTCTTATTTTTTTTTTTTTTGATTACCAGAATCATGTCACTTATTTTTTGATTCTTAATATTTTTTGAGAACTAATTTTTTGAGCTGTTGTTTAAATATATATAACCGCTCATTCCATAATTTTTACCGCTTGGATTGCTCAATTATTTTTAGAATTGACATTTTATGATAAAATAACCGACTAATTGATTTTTTATTACTGTCCATGTTTTACTGTCGCAATAATTAATCAACCACCATTAAATTAAATAACTGCTCAATATATTTTCCAACTGATCATAATAACATCTCGAATATTTAAACAACAGCTCAAAAAATTAGTTCCCAATACAATATAACTATAAATAATTACATATGTATGTTTAATTGGGTATAACTCTATCAAAGTTTTCATTCGATCATAATCTTCACAAAAACGTCTAACAGCCACACAGCGGATAGACTACGGATTACTGCCATTAATCTCCTGTTACACAAAAATGTCGACTTTAACTTTAAATCCGACCGTCTGAATGTCACAGTGCCATGACGACAGTCGACATTCAACCGGTGTCACCATTCTATTGTTTTAAATACTAATTTCATCACTATATAGGTATTTGTTTGGTCACTAAATAACTTATTTTGAGGTTGAATTACCTCATATAGTGTGGGAATGGGAATGTTGGGTTTTTCTGAACAAAAGTGTATTTTTAAATAGGTTTAATAAATTTAAATGGTATTAAAAATAAAAAAGAATGAGAATATGTTTGAATGAGGACACTGTTGGCGTAATGGCTGAGCGATCGACTGCTGCGCAGCGTGTCGCGGGTTCGATCCCTGCACGAAACAAATGTTTGTATGATCTGCAAGTAAGTTGTTCCGGGTCTGGGTGTTTGTGTTTGTGAGTTTCTATGTTTGTAAACGCACCCACGATACAGGAAGAAATTCCAAGTGTGGCGCAACGTTTTATTTAACAAAAAAAAAGGTTCGAGAACTAGTTTTCTACGATGAACGTGCAGACAAAATTAAAAAAAGCTTTGCTCCATATCTACTAGCCGTGGGCCGAAACCGCTGGAAGTCTCGGGGGAGCTTTTTTCCGGCCGACAGTAACCTGTGGTGCGATTTTGTAAAAATGTAATCGTAAAAATTTGGTGAAGTAAACATGAAATGTGCTGACAAACCATATAATCAGGGTGGAATGACATCTCATTTAAAACCACTCCATCTAAGTTATCACGGTGAGATATGTACAAAATTGACTATAATACCTACCGAGTCTGCGACTCTCAATTCACTTACGTATTATGCTTTCTTGGGCAAAGGTGTCAACATTTTGGTTGATATTTTTTAGAAAAATCATTAAACATAAGTATTTCCTTTCGCCGTATCATTTAATCTAATATTATAAAGGCAATTTAATACAATAACATCTCTTGTAAAACAAGAGTTAAACTACTCGAAAAAATTTAACAGTTTATTGGGGTCAAAATTGTTGCAAATAACCAATCGCCCTGTATTCATATCATCGTATGGGTCACGATTACCCAAATAAATAAAAGATTTGTCACCAATAACAACATGGCGGTCTATATTTAGGACAGTGACATGTCAGGTCCATAGACTACAGCTGGCGGTGAGTGAGTGAGTGATGGATTGTCAACAAATCGTTTACACATACCACTCGATAGGCGTGGGATGCAGCGGCTATTTGAAGCAAGCGGTGAACATTTTGCTAATTGTTTATCTACCAAATTGCGATGTAATGCCGAGACACTGCATGCATATTATGCGTAATATATTAAAAGACTGTATTAAACGAAGGAAAAACTACTATTATTCAAAGTAACTTATTAGTAGCCATATTTATTTATTTGCTCTCATGCACATCACACATTTAGCATTATCATGATTGTCGTATTTTGTACATATACCCTGTTAGAGTAATGTTATGAATATAACATACTTGATTTGCTACTAAGTTAATGTATATTTTTATCTAAACTTTACATCAAGGCAGCTTCATACATTGATGTAAAAAATTAATAATATTTAAAATCGAAATTAACTTCGCAAAGGTAAAGGTCAGTAGGTCGTTTTCAATAAAAAATATTCTGAAGTCTTATTATTTCTTCATAACGGTGTAAAAATGGGACACCGGACTCATTACTGAAAAACAAACGTCATTTGAGAATCAAAAAACACTGCCTGCCCTAATCATGAACTAAGGACCTCTGTACGTACATCCTCTAGGAAAAAACGGCAAGCGGCCATCTTTCATTTTTACCTGTTCAAATCTACCTGTGTTTCTTTTTACCTTCCTACTTGTGTGCGGGCTTATCAACTACCTAGACCTATTGTGTTGTGCAGCTGGCCAAATAATGGCTGACGAATGTTTTGATAACATTGCGCTTGTATTCGTTGAAGAGGTAGGTAGGAATACACTTATGTGAATAGTAGGTAGGTAAATGCACCAAAATTTTTTGGCACTTATGTGTCTCAGTAAAAGGGCGACACTATTAGTATCGACTCGATAGACATCTAAATAAATAGACACTCTCCCGAACTTTGTATTTTTTTATTGATTTGATAAAGCAAACATGCGTGTCCAATATTTTTGGATAACCTGTGTGTGGGAATAAATAACTAGAATCATATCAAACCTGAGCGCCGAATGAATGAATTCCAAAGTCACTTTACCCAACCAGGAACTTTTGGTATTTTCTTCCTGACTCAAACCCAGGAAAAAACCAACGTTCAGAAATCGCTCCTGCATCCACTAGACTACCTACTCCAATGATGCATGATTCGATTAATGTTTTGCAAAACAAAGATTATGTTGGTATTGTATTAGGTATGTCTAGACGTCTAGACATGCATAAAATATAGGGTTTCCTAATTAGTTTCAAGCTGTGAGTTTTAATTAAACTGTTAGTTTGGTATTTATTATAAGGTCACATAATAAGAGCTAAATATCTAAGTTGAAAGTTGTACCTAAAAGTAACGCCTTATCGAAAATCACTATAAAATATTTTTTCATAAATAATATTTTCTGAATCTGCTAGCCTTCGAACATTTTTTTGAAAATTGGTTTAAATATACACGAAAGCAAAAAAATATACTTTTTTTTTCAAGATTTTCATTTCCTTCTCTTACTAAGTAATATTGTTTGACTGGAGTCGAACGATTGAGAAATTGAAATATTAAATTTTTTTCAACACACACACAGTGCTGCGTTCCAAAACAAAAATCGCCGACGTCACACAAAAAGCAGCCAAACTAAAGTGGGACTGGGCCGGCCACGTCTGCCGTATGTCGAACGGTTCATGGGCTCAAGCAACCACAATGTGGGTCCCAGAAAATGCCCGACGACATCGCGGGAGACCCAGGCGAAGATGGCGGGACGAGCTTGACGCCTATCGGCCAGATTGGTCCACACTTGCCCAAAGCCGGGAGGAATGGAAGGAAGAAAGGGAGGTCTATGCCCTGCAGTGGGACACAATTGGCAAAAAATAAAAAATAAATATTTTTTTCAGATTTATAATTACTTTTTCGGTGAATCTTCAGGCCAAGGCTCCGAGATGAGCTGAATGTTTTGACAGAAAATTGGCAGCATTTCCTGAACAAACTTCTATTTACTGATGTCTAACAATAACATACTACTTTAAGTTCATACCAATAAGGGTGATAATTCAACTTTAATTAGTTTTTAAAATGCATTTTTGTTAAACTTTGCACTTTGAAAGGCGCCTCGTGACTGTCTGAAATTATTTTGTTGACAGAGTGGCCATTTAAACGTTTCTGGTGGCGGAATACGGAACTATATTAAAAATGTACTGATTTTGACAGATTGCCCTTACTACTAGCGCCACCTTGAAGTGTCAAGCTACTTTGGTCAATGAATGTTTTAACAATGAGCTGTATCTGCATTGTTTTGCTTCAGAATAGGAGTGACACTTGATTAAAAATATCTACTACATAATATTACGTAATTGAGTGTTATTGTTATGAAGAGAATTTTATTTCTTAATATAGAGTAGACTGTGTTGATTATTTTTGGCGATGTTTAAATTCCCAGCTATGTACCTATGGTGAAATAATTACATACAATTGTTATTTATACCAGTTAGAGGAGCTCATGGCTAAATAATACCAGCCACACGGGTCGATCTTCAAGGTTTTGCAATACTTGCCGAGGTCGATGGCCGTTGGTCCCGGCTGCCATTTGTAGATCTTTGGCAGTCGTTACGGATTATATATCAGAAGCCAGAAAATCTGACTCCAGTCTTGCCAAGAAGTACTGTGCTACCGAATGAGTGGGTTGTAAATCTGGTAGGCAACCGCTCCATGGTATTCAGCTAAAATCTAGTTTTACTGGGAGCCGACCCCAATATAGTTGGGAAAAGGCTAGACAGATGATGATTCTATTTATGCCAACTGAACTAGCGGTCCCGACAAACTTTCCTGCCCGAACCTTGGCTTTTTATAAGAAAAAAAATGTAGAACGCGATTGTAATCTAAACCATTCAGCTACCTCTCCCTCTCAAATACACAAAAGAGTTCAATGTTGTAGACAAGTACAGTATACTTATGTACAGTTCGTTACTTCATTAACTAACCATGAACTATCACTTTATTCAATTCAATACACAATATTATGTATTAAAATATCTGTTTACAATAGTCAATAACTTCCAAAAACAGCATTGTTCCAACAATGGGCAATAGTAAAAATTAAAACATAGCATTAGTAGGTAAGCTATTATCGGTTTAGTAAGGGAATATTTCCATAACAATAAGTAAGAAACTATTATTCTTAAGAAAAGCCACACAGCTGTTTGACCTCTTGTTTGGCTATAAATATGTCCCTTACTTGAGTAGGGGTCAAAATCAAAATCAAAAGTCATTTATTCAAATTAGGCTGAGTGCCAGCACTTTTTAAACGTCAAAGTTGTATATAAAGTCAGTCCCCCAAAACGCCCGCCCGTCACCACTTCCTAGTGTTTTAGCTTTAGGCACTGTATGATACACGCATACAGCACAATCAGTGACAAAAAAGACGGAAAATTAAGAAGGAAAAATGTTCTTTCATTAGCCTGACCATCATCCACTGGGCCCTGTTTAATATGACAATGCGACAAATTTGTCAAAAACTGACATAATTGTCACAATTTCGCGACAGGTGTTGTAAAGCATCATACATGCTCTATGTATGTTTTGTCAGATTGTTGGATTGTCATTTGTCACCAGACAGTTTTATTAAATAGGTCCGAGCTGGACAACGGCTCCCCCAAGTGTCGCCATATCTACCGGTTCTGTTGCTCTCGCATCCAGAGAATTCACGCGGCCTGCACCAGGTCATCGGTCCACCTTGTTTGCCTTACAACGGTGCGTATTCCGGTACGCGGTTGCCACTCCCGAGCCTTTAGACTTCATCGCCTATTTGTTCATTTGCGATTTGATTGAATATTTCCGTTAATTGAATTACTTTAACATCAATCAAACCGCTTATGACCTGACACTGACAGCCGTACGTACTTGTCTATTAAATAAAAAATCAAATTAGTATTGAAGTATTTTTATTCATAAGGTCCTGAAGAAAGAGGATCTCTACAATACCGTACTGGTTAAAAGTGGATATTAACCCCCTCTGTGAAACCCATCGGAAAATCTAAACGAGATGTTTATTATGTATGTTGGGCATTCATTGATAGTATCCGTTTCAGTAAAAAAATCACGTGCACGAGACTTCAGGTAAAAACTAATTAAAAGAAATCGCGTGACTTTAACGAACAAAGAAATAACTTCTATGGGAATTCTCGGGTTTTTCACGTAAAGTCCTCAAACGAAGGCATTTTTATGTCATTACAATACAATTAAAGAAAGGTTTTTCAAGCTGACGTAAATTGTTTATCTGAGGCACACAAATCATGAAATCTACGGCGATTAACACAATTTATTAACATCATAATTAACAGGTTTAATCTTCAGATTGTAGCTGATAGGAGAATTATCGTGGAGGTGAGGGTTATTGCGTGGTAATTTATTTAAACTCAAGCATTTTGGGTTAAAAGTGAACTTTTGAATATTCTGAGTAGATGAGTTACATATGATTTTTGAGAGTAGGGGTTTATATGCATTGTTTGGACATACCTGCCGTACCATACCCAATAAATACAGCTTCTGATAGCAAGTATCAACAATGGCGATCACTGGTAAAACTTAGGCTTACACGTAAGCAGCTAATGGAAGACTTATTTGCTTTTTGGTGCTTACGGTTTCGGTTGAAACTCTTGTCATGATGCGGAGTTTTCATGTTTTTTTTATGTGTTCGTCTATGTATGAACTGAATTACGCAAATGTCACCTCTTGACCTGGATTCCTGATCTTCTTTTATCTTAGGTTGTTTTTCCTGAGACCCACCCACAGTCACACGTCAGGAAATTATGACTATTTTTCTGATTAATTTCATAGCGCGATCCAAGACAGTTGAATCGTTTCTCCGGGATTCGTCGAGGACGTCGGAAATTGACGTTTTACTTTTTGTCGCCAATTTTGATTCTGGCTGTCAGGAGTTGCAATTGTTAGGAAAAGTGTATGTAAGTGCAATAAAACAATAAAATAAAAGGCGAACTGCAGACCTAACTCTGTCTAAACAGAACTCCTGTCAAGTCTGGACAGGTGTTCTGCCTTCCGGCCAGGGTTGCGAGATTATTCGAAAGAGTTACCGCGGTCCTGGATCGCAAAGGGCATTTGAAGGAACACGAATAGTTTTTTGTCAGTAAGAGTCTGACACTACCTCCTGCTCCGCCCAGCGTGGTAGAAGAAAATTGACGATTTCCCAAAAAAAAGCCATGTCTGAACAGAACTCCTGCCAAGTCTCGACAGGCGGTCTGCCTTACAAAACAAAACAATGACAATCCACCATCACACGCCGCATCCTTCACGTGCATACTTAACTGTGGCATGACGCATCCGACGTGGGACTTAAACAAACTAATCGAATCAACTGCCATTGTGATGATGTAACATCATCATCATGATGTAACTGACGGCAAGGTTATTCGCAGCTATCCATACGACTAATTTATGCTTGAATGTTGTGGTAGTGTTTTCCCGATTAATCATCTATGTATGTAAATGTTCTGTTTGTTGGTCTGCCTCGTCGGTCCTGAGATTGCAGACATAGTGGCGTTCATTATATCAGCAAAAAAAACTGTCGAAACATCTAAAACGTCGTAAAATATTATTATTTTGTATTTTGATTGTATTTTGTGTGTGTTTTTTAAACAGTAAACGGAAACAGGATTACATCTCGAATACCCATGTTTTATACCCCAGGGGCAGACGAACAGTTGTGTCGGCGGATCGTTCGCCGGTGAAAGGTTCTATCGATGAAATTTTCAAAAGTGAATCGTTCTGTCGGCGAATCGTTCGCCGTTGAAACGTTCTATCGGTGAAATAATGAAAGTGAATCTTTCCGTCGGTGATCCGTTCAACGGCGAAACGAATGTCGGAGAAATGTTTCAGAATCCAAGTAGAAAGCTATCATTAGCGGTTATTGACATTCGCTAATGAAATGTCATGTGGTCAATCCCAAATTTTTCGGTAATTGATATAGCTGCTAAAACGTAACTTATTTCTAGAGGGACTGCTTATCTGTTTCCAGATTGGGCAAAGCGTAACTGAGTGTTTCCATGTTAAAAAAAATCATTGGTAGCACGGAATTGGCCCGTATAACATGCGATTTATACAGAACTTGTAACTGAAGGTAATTTTTCTTTTGACAGACAGGAAGTTAAGGGGCGGCCGGCAAGAAAAGTATTGTAGTGCTTGTTTCAAGGCCCCCCGGGTCATGGCCCTCTTGGCGTATTAGTAATTACTACACTGGAGTCCTAATAGTAACAAAAACCCAGCGAAAATCCAATTTAAGTTTTACTCAAAATACCTAAAAAATATAAACGCGATAAATACGTTTTGTGGTCTCCACAATGTGCTAAAAACTCAACAATTTTCAACACGATTGTTGTCGCCGGCTCTTATCACATATTGGAAATCCCTGCGTAATACAAAACTGTGACATTGTTTATAAATATCAACTGTTATCGTATACCTACTTCGATAACTTATTAAACTTTTGCTGATTAAATTATTATTTCGATGATGACTTGAATGAATGGAACTGTGTTTCATACCGCTATCTTGCAAGGGTTACGCCTAGCGTGCGTTATTACGGTATTGTCAAATTTTCCATTCAAACCAAAAGTATCAGTGATTGTCATTGTTTTATCTACACTAATATTATAAAGAGGAAAAAATTGTATTTTTGTGTGTGTGTATGTTTGTAATGAATAAACTCAAAAATTACTAGACCGATTTGAAAAAATTATCAGCGAGTAACACCGTACTCCCACGGGAACGGGAACTACGCGTGTGAAACTGCGTGACGTCCGTTAGTATTCATATAAATTGAGAGCTCGTGAAAATTATGGCGGTGACATTCGAAACATATGCTCAGCACAATTCTCCTTCTTTTCGAAACTCAAATTAAATTCCGACCAGTATTTAGCAACTTGTACTTACAGCTTTACCATTGGCCTGTTTTTTAATCCTGGAAGGTGCAGGTTGTGCACGACGGGCAACAAAGGAGTTGACACATGTGTGAAGGGGCTTCCCACTGGAACTGCATTTGGAAAGGGTAAAGTTGGCTCCATTTGGCATTTTTTTTTCAGTACAATTGCGAGGCCTCTAATATTACAAGCAATCGCTCTATGGAATTTAGCTGTGGGTCTGTTCGATATCATACATTGCTTTAAAATGTCAATTAAGTCACTAGTGACAACTTTTCTTTATCTAAAGTGTATTCTCAGCTTTAATAGTGTCGTGCCCTCTCCATAAAGATTACATTGACGGCAAGCCTTGAACAAGGTTTCTTATTCAGGATAATTAATATAATCAGAAGACGTAAGTACAGGTAGGTACCTATCACAGTTTCTTGTGACATTCATGTGACATGGTCACTAGTTATCATAGCGTGTTTTCAAAGATTCGTTTGTTAAATCAGCGATTAATATGAGTACCTTGTTAAGTACTTTTAAGATTGGAGTAATCTTAAATGCAATGCACTTTATGAATGAAGTAGTCATGGTATAAGTCAAATCATTTATTCTATTAGACCATTAAAATGCACTTTTGAAAGTCAATTATGGTAGGGACATTGTGACGCGGTGATCTCCTGCGAATTTCAAGTGCTCTCTCGGCTCGCAGCAGGCAAGCTGGACGTCGAAGAAGGGTACATAATGCCCCTTATTAGCCCCCCTAAATAGAACCAGAAACGGTGGACTCGGGAACGTCCGTCGCCCTCCAGCATACCTACATATAAGATCCGTTGTGGAGGCGCGTATTGTCTAATGCGCGCTTCTCTTAGAACACCTCACTCCCCTCGCTTGACCAGTCGGGGCCCGTAGAAAACCAGTTGGGGGACGTGTTGCAGATTGCTTAAGTGTTCCCATATCCATGCAAGTGTGCGAGGTGGTTTTAGTCAGTAGAAGTCTGACAGACCTCTACGCCCGCCCCAGGGCGGAGGACATCCATTAGGATTCCCACCGCTTTACCAAAACAAAAGGAATATTTTGATGTTCAAAAAGGCCTTTGAACCCCAAAGTGGTCGGTTCTGCCTACTTCCATGAGAAAAACTTAAAGATTTACATATGTTCATTATTATCTTTGGAAAACCGTCAAAATTGATTACTCAATCGACAAGACTAGTTTGTAAAAGTATCGATAAAACGTTGTAATCAATCGGAAACGTAATCTTACTACACGAGGCACGAGATGTGAATCTAAGCGTGGATAGGCACACGTGTAGCTTTTATTAGAAACTAGTTCTTAGGCAGGGCTGGGATTGTTGATGAATGTAGCGGTGCGTAGCTTGTTTGATTCTCTCACACGTGCATGAGAAAATATACAGAGAGTGTTTTGATTTCCGGGTAATAACTAACGGGCGGTTTCAATAACGTATCTACCTTTAACCAACTGTCAAATTAGCTGGCGATTGCAGTGTACAGAGAATGCTGCTGCCCATTCTCTGGTGAGTCCCTTAGTCGCCTCTTACGACACCCACGGTAGGAGATGGGATGGTGGCGATGGTGCTATTCTTTTACGTTCGACACCATACAGAAAGATCTTCAGCATGCAAGATACTTGCACTTTAAGACACTTCCATATTTTGTGCGAGTTACAGACATGAGTATTTTGGTCTATAATCTGTTTTTGGTTTAGCCAAAAACATTAACTACCTTGTGGCTAAGGTTTATCAATTCTGTTCACACCTCTCAATGCACAGTTCTATTTACACATCATGTCCTGAATTTTAATCGAGATTTCGGTTTATAGAACCAACTGGTTTCTATTCCTTGACAATAGCAAGAAGTAATTCAGTATCGTGATTCAATTGCCATCAATACCTACGTTTTTTACCAGCATTATTCAGGTTTCAAGCTATTCTTCCTTAATTTGCTCCATCATTATCCAGCTCTGAATATATTTGCTTCGACGCGCCTTGGCCCAAGAAGCTGTAGTAAAGGAGATATTCTGTCATCGTTAAGGATCGTCAAAATTCCAAAATGTTTGGAATTGACCGCGTAACATATCAGTAGCGCATGACAATCCCGTACACTTTCCCGACTTTTATTTTTGCTTATCGGAGACAGCACAACAATAATGTCAATGCGTTTAAACATACATAGGTATGTCTAACGGAAACCCTACGAGTTGGCTTCGGCCCCTCGTGCGCCTACCAAAAATTCCGAGAAAGCCCTAAAAATATTGTATTAATAAATGTTAATGAAGTAATTCAGTTTCTTAGACCAGGACAATAGAGTCCTCACCGCTGATGCCATCCAGTGCTAATCCGCTTTTATCTGCTTCTACAGAAAAGTCTTCCCGTGCACTGGACACTCAACTGAGATTAATAGCATTTCTATTCACTGAGATCAGAAAGAACCAGATAAAGTTAGAACAGTTTGACAAAACGGTATAGAGGTAGACTGATTGTTTTAACGAGACTATCACTGGAAGAACAGGGGAGGTATTCTGTGAAAATTCTCACCATGAAGCCGTAGGTGAAGCGAGCTGTAAATCCTTTGCATCATTCGGAATGACAACTCACTTTAAGCTCACTTCACCTATGTTTTCACGGTGAGATGTTTACAGAATCGACCGGCTGATCTGCCTACGAAAATTTCTTTACTGGTATAATGCTGCATAGTCGCTGTTTAGTACATAGTTCCTGTGGGATAAGCCACGAGAACCAGCTATGCGTAACTGATATAAGAATCCAAAATGTCGACTTTATATGTATAGAAAAAGTGCTTAAAAATATGGGTTTCTTAAACTTGTGTCCTTTAATCATCATTGTCATCAAACATTTCGATTTCAAAGATTATGAAAGTCCGTGAGTCACGGTACAGGCAGCAAAACAGACTTAATTTTATTATTATTAATAATTTTGACACGTGCGACGAAGCTACGCGCGCGCGGGATCGGTGTCGAATCGCACATAATCACACGAACTTGTCGCTGACGCATACTATTTTGTAATAGTTGAAACTACACATGATTAAAAAAAATATTTAGATAAGGTGGGTATGTAGTAATGGGATGCTTTTATGTACGTCTGTAAAGATGCAATGAAATTAAAGAAAATGGAAAACGTGTTGCACCGACCCCAAGTAATATGGGATGTGGGTCGGAAGATGGTATAAAACTATATCATTACCAAGGTACTTTTCTTAGCAGAACAAACTGGTTATCAATCATCTTGTTTGCAAAATAGCAATAAGAATTATACACAGTTTCTGATTCCTCCGAAACCCAACTACCATTCTGAATGCAAAGTTGAGTTTCTTTGTTTAAAATTTTATTCTAAATCCCTAAATCGATTTTGATGAATTTTGGTACTGAGATAGATACTCTGAAGACGGTTATACGCAACATTTTTTGTGAAAAACTATTCAAACGCGAGCGAAGCGGCGAGCAAAGGCTAGTACCTAATACACAACTTGACATGCCTGCCTTAACTTTCTGTAGTCCAAAATTCGAACTTCGAACTATGCATTTCTAACATTGCTAATATTGCCCATATTAAGCCGTGAACCCTCACAATGGCCATGACAACTAGCAATGTCGAGCAGTCATTTTAATAAACACCGACCCACTGCCGTAACCTGATTCCGGCGCCAACGTCGGCGCCGTTGTCAAGTATCGGATTATGTCACTTTATGCGCTTGTGGTGCTGACCTTACCTGTAACACTGGTGAAATGATATTGTGTAATACTGTAACTGGGATATTCAGATCAGAATAGAAACTAGGCCTAAACTGTCCAATAAGAAGCTGGGTTTCGATATTACCTACCTGATTATGTCTGAAAATAAATTCTAAATACAGCCGTTTGGGGTTGAAACCCTCGGGCCGTGGGGCCCTTGTGCTCGCAGCCAGGGCTAAGTATTGCCATTCAAGATGGCAATGCCGCCAGTCTCTTGGGCACATTATCAGTTGACAGCGTGGAGGACGAATTTTTTTATGCTATATTTTAGTTTGTTGTAAGTTTTAATTCTAAATTAACAATATATTTTTTTATATGTCAACATTTTAGCGGAAAGTTCACAGCAGACATTGGCGTCTCTCAAGCGTCACCTCGTCGACAGCTCCTGCAGTGCTATTCTGTAAACATTTCACCATGAAAACGAATGTGATATTAACAGAACTAACTGGCTGTTCTTCTTGCATCCAGCGGATTCCCGCGGCTTTTACCAAGTCCTCAATCCGCCTTGTAGAAGGTCTTCCACCGCTGCGTCTTTAAATACGCGGTCGCTTTTCCAGAACCTTTCGGTCCCATTGACCATACATGCGGCAAATTCTAAACGATACGACTGAATACTGGTCTCCCCCACAGTTCGTTTCAGATTTTTTCAAGATGTCCTTTTAGAAGTACGTTTGAATTCTCCAAAGATAAAAGTTTTGATTTTTGCATAAATGTACATAATATATTTTGCAGTCGTTACGGATAGTCAGAAGTCAGATAATCTGACACCAGTCTTGCCAAGGAGTACAGTGTTACCCAGTTAATGGGTTGTGGAAGTCTGGTAGGCAGCCGCTCCACGTAAAATACTGGTCTTCAGCTGAATCCGGTTCAAACTGGAAGCCGACCCCAATATAGTTGGGAACAGGCTAGGCAGATGATGATGATGTACTTACATAATATATTTGTCCAGTAGTTAGGAGCTTACATTTTTGCTAAAACCATGTATGACCTCATGTATGTGCTGCTTAGAAGGTCATCCATAGCTCCGAACATCCGAAATTTGATAGACACACCCTAATTGAAAGTAACACTTGCTGCTGTAACTCCTCTTAATTCTAATGCACGTTTCGAATTACACATGACATAATCGTATGCAGTTGTCACGCTGACGGTTCGTTCACGACTACCTGCAGGATTTAGTATACAATTGGTATATCATCAAATTACATTATCGGAGGAGCAGCAAACACAACTTGACGAAATGGGTTTGGAGTAGTTTTACAATTACATATCTATACTAATATTATAAAGCTGAAGAGTTTGTTTGTTTGAACGCGCTAATCTCTGGAATTACTGGTCCGATTTGAATGATTCTTTCAGTGTTGGGTAGTCCATTTATCGAGGAAGGCTATAGGCTATATATTTTTTTTTCAAAATTAGGGTTCCGTAATAAAATTGCTATTTCGTAACACAAGGTGTAAAATAAAAACCTTTTTTTGCGTGCGCTGCAAAAACTATTGACAAAAGAACAAAATGATGTACTACGGGTTAGAAGATCCCATTAAGACCTACAAAAAAGTCCGCGAGAACATATATCTAGCTATCATGGTTTAATCACAATAACCCATTTTGTGTTCAAAATAATTATTAAATCGTCTAAAGAAAAAAAACTACGTTAAATACGTATCGTAATATTAATCTTTATCGAAATTAAGCATTATGTTATCAAGAGTATTTATGTAGAAGTAAAATACTTTTTGTTTCATCTCAATCGGATATTTCGTTTAAAAGTTATCACGTGTGTAAGATGTTAAGAGTTGGTACCTATTAATGAGTTATGGGCCATAGAGTTTTTTATCAACATAAAATCCTGTAATAATCTTTTTCGAAATATATTTGTTGATGATTGTAAGTATAAGATCTTTGAAGAGTATAATAAATACATTTCTAAAATAACTCTGCTAAGGAAATCCACGCGCGCATAATGTTTTGAACAGTTCTGAAGACATTGATAATTGCATTAACTTCGGTAATGGTAGTTGAAACTTCTAATACAATTAAAGGAGTTTTAATCTAATAGAATTGAAAAACGCCCCAATTTTTTGGGTAACGTAATTCCTCCAAACTCACGAGATTCAACGAATCCTAAATTTTGATTCTAATCTTGAAAATTAAAAGCAGAATATTTTTAGTATTTATTTCCTTTGGGCCAAGTTCTTTTGCAATTGTATTGAGTGCTTTTATCATTTGTATGCTCAGTATTCCACAATCACCAGTAAATTCTATAAAGTTCAATGAACTTATTTGATCTTTATTATGAACTTTATTATAGCAATACAGAATAAAGCGAAATAGTGATACAAAAGCGGCTTTCAAATAATTCTCAAAGAGATATTAAAAAGTGATCAAATTAACACAAAGGGCTCAAAACAGCTATTTTATAGGAACTAGCACTAACAAGTCTAAAGCAACTTGGGAGGTAACCAATTCTATGAAATTTAATATTCCTAAAATGATAGCAAGACATTTTAATGATTATTTTATAGACTCAGTTCAATCGAATGCCGATAATTTGCGAATAATACTCAAACAGACACATCATCAGGATTATATATCTAATCTATCTAAACTAATATTATAAAGAGTAAAGATTAGTTAGTTTGTTTGTTTAGAATTAAGGTTGATAATGTACATGTAAACTACACTTCAAATTACTCAAATCGGACCTTTCGTTTTAAAGTTACGACGGGCATAAAAATGGTCTAAGTAAGAAAAATGTTACGGTTTGAGCGAACTGGGGAGAATCTTAACGCTTAGTCCGATGAAGCTGAAACACGGCATTAATGTTTTGGATAAAAAAAGAAAAATAACAAATATTTGGATTTTTCGATGCTCTAAGTAAGAAAAATGTTGCGGTTTGAGCTAACTGGGGAGAAACTTAATGCACGGCATTAATGTTTTGGATAAAAAATTAAGAATAACAAATATAAGGGGCGAAAAGGGTTGATGAATTTTTCAGGGGAGGACATTATTGCTTACTTCAATTTACGTGGAAATTGGAATGAACAAGCTAAAAGTGGGAAATTTGAAACAGATCTAACAATGTTTACATAGTCAACCTCTGGCGGGGTGAACGGGGTGAACTGGGTGGATAGTAGGCTGATCCTGAGACCGTTGAATGGATATCGTAGTGCTTAATTTTCCAAAACTTACCTTTAAAAAAGGTTTGAGGGGGCGTTGAAGTTTGTGGAGTACCTACTAAATCCGCGCGGACGAAGTCGCGGGCGAAGTGCTAGTTTGTTATAATTGTTTAAATATTTCGTGTACCAATTTATCGTGTTAATTTGAGTATTTATTATATACCTATTCATATGGTATGTATAGTTTATATATTCGTTTTATTTATTTATATCTTTGTATGTACTAATTAAATATCAATCGCTTTTTATTCACCATGTTGCACCTACCACCATTCTCTGCATCACCCAAAGGTTGACTGGTAGAGAATGCCTATGGCATTAAGTCCGCCTCCGTACATTTGTGTGCATAAGTGTTAATAAATAAATAAATAAGTCCCATACACCTGTACTTTGGGGAATTTAATGAATGCCGACGATGCTACAATTAACGTTGCAACCAAGGGCCCAAACAATCTAAGGAGTGAATCAGAAAAAAGTCGATCTTCAAGCGACGCTTGCCGCGGTCGTTCTGTGAATGAGAGACTACCCATTACATACTGAGATCCTGTCGTGCCTCGAAAAGGATGTTAAGACATTGGCCCCGGCTGTCATTTGAAGAACTTTGACATTTGTTACGGGTAATGAGAAACCCGTAAACCTGACAACCAGTGTTGCTGCTTATTCTGCTGCAACCAATAAGCCTGGGAGCAGACTCTAACATAGTGCAGTTAAGACAGTCAGGTGGCCTATTCTACAAAATTATAAGCAACATTCGCATTCACATCTCAGTCGCAAATTGTCAAAAACTCCTCTAAATTCCTTACATTTTGACAATTTGCGACTAAGATATGAATGCGAACGTTGCTTAAAAAATTGTACATTTGTAGAATTGGCTCTCCTTGTTACTTTCAAATATTTTATCCTACAGTTAGGTGACACTGCTAAAAAAATCTACTTTAATAAATGTAAATCAAGGCTGATAGGCAGAATTCGCTGAATGGAGATTTGAAGAAGAAAATCTGGGTGAAGAAAATAACTTAGAAACTAGCACGACATGTGTCGATGTATACCTACAACAATGCAGAAAGATCAGAAATCACAAATGAATTTAATTGGAAATTTATACTTGTTGTCTTGATGAATGCGTTCAATCCTAAAGCAAATTAGATGTTTTCCAACTCCCGATTGCTCCTACGGTTCGCTTGATCTCTATTACTTATGAGAATTACCACCATTCGCCTTTTTCTTTTCTTATTTTTTTAAGGGTGGGAAATCATCAAATGACTTCTTCCACTCTGGGTGGAGCGGAAGGGCGTGTCTCTTTCTGACTAAAACCCATCCGTGTTCCTTCTAAAGCCCTTTGCGTTCCAGGGCCGCAGTGACTCTTTCGCACAAATTCCGCAACCCTGGACTACCATTCGCCTACAGAGAAACGTTGAACACTTTGGCCACATCGTCAGAAAAAGAGGTGTTTTTGAGACCTTGAAAAGTTATTGATGTCAGGAGCCTGTTTCGTTGTTCAGATCAAATAATATGTTCCACGCTAGAGAACACAGTCTGATATGCTATATTCATCGCCAAAGATAGGACAACATAGTGAAATATAGTCCACGAGAAAATCGTTCGTCATCAGCATCACTATTGAGAACAAATTTCGCATGGAGGGGGGACGATTCGATTTAATCCACCATTTGAAAACTGGGATCTCTGGCATGGGTTGTGCTCTCCGCAATTATCTGAAGGGCAATTCTCGTACTTATAAATCAACAAAATTCAAGGCGCAATATGATCTCAGCGACAATGTCAAAAACATGACAAAATGTAGGGAAATTAGAAGGGTTGCTGCGGAGCGAATGCGAACGATCCTGATAGGAATTTCAATTGGCCAAGTGATCCTACTGCTCTGTCTCTCCTCTATGGCATTAGTGTCAAATTACGTCTAGTACGTATGCAGTTGCACAGCTGACGTTGATATTTTGTGTTCGCGCGTGTTACCCAGTTATGTAATCTGTTAGGATGTTATCTTTTAATTGAAATCCACATTGTGTCAGCTAACTTAAAAGGACAGTGATTAATAGCTTTACCGTATGATTGTATTCAGCGTTTCTACAGCACACTCTGGGCACGTGAAGAGTTGACCCACTGCTTGGCGATGCCCTAAAAAACTAGGTGGGCTCACTTACACCATGTTTTATCCCAAAAAGGGCTCGAACATATGACTTTCAGTGAGGTTATTGTATTTGCGCCGTTTGAGGTTTTCTGCACCAGCAGCAGCCAGGGTTGGCATAGCCCGCCATGCTTGGAAGATAGGATGGCGCAAAGATCTCCGCACACGTTGAATTCACTCACCAAAGGCCTATGTGTTATTGTAATCATCGTCATATCAGCCGAAAGACGTCCACTGCTGGACATTAGCCTCCCCCAAAGGGGTTCGCCATAATCGCCACGCTTGGCAGGCAGCGATCGCAGTGTAGCTGTTGCAATACACAGAGAATGCTGGTGCCCATACTCTGGTGGGTTCCTTCGTCGCCTCGTACGATATCCACGGGAAGTGATGAGATGGTGCGTCCGACACCATACAGAACATTACGTGTTATTGTAAAGGATAACATAATAGGATCATAGCGTGAACTGTTAACGTGAATTATAAACTTGGCGGATTTCGCACAGAATAGATATGGTAGGGGAAAGGGGAGGCCTCTGCCCAGCAGTGGGACACATATTAGGCTAGCAAAAAAGTTCATATCGGTATCAGTAAAAAATACGAGTTACATAATTCCCAAGACTTTTTGTGGCTTAGCCATAAACAATTCTTCAAGAAAGCCTATCTTGTTAATGTTAAAAATTAATGTATGAATAAATAAATAAATACGCCGCCAAAAATAAACCCACAAAAGTGCACCATAAAAAAAATTATAGCCCCTTATCAGAATCACTACAATAAAAACAACGCGTTTGACGTATCGTAGTGACGTAAAGTGTACGTAACGACAGTCAGCGATCCAATCTAATATGTAAGTATGTGTTTATGTTTTTGTTGGGATAATTGAAAGTAGATGAGCGTGGCAACCAGTATATTATAGTGTACTCTGTGGTGGCAACACTGGTGGAGCTTTTGTGAGGCTTAGTGGTGTAACGTGGATGGATTATGTTACTTCCAGGTCATGGGATATTCCAATAATGTTTTGCGAGTGATTAAACCATTGTACATGTGTTTTAGTTTGTAGTTTTCTTTTTATGTTATTCTCGGTGTACAATTAAGTATATAATAAATAATAAACAGTAAATAAATAAATAATAAACATCACGGTATTTATTTACTGGAAAGTCCTTATTTTGGCATTTTGAAGGAACACGGGTTTAAGTTAGTGAGTCCCCTTAATTTAAAAGTCTTTTGACGATTTCCCATTAAAATACTTTGTATATAAACTATAGGCTACCTCATGCGATTACAAATGTTTCGGAGTGGCCTGGCTAGTTTCGACCTTAAACAAACCTATCCCTTTGCCTCCAAATTATGACCAAACTACACGGAAAATCTTCAAATTCACACACACTGATTGCCCTAAAATGATAAATAATAACTATCTGTTATACCACATAATTTCAGGTTTTTCCCCAGTTTAACTAAACTAATGTTTTAATAATACACATTGTTAGCACAAACATAATATGCGGTTAAAACCACTCCAAAAACCCTTGTTTATTTTTAGTTTTTCTATACAAATATGGCGACTGGTTTCCCCGTAAAATACTGATAAATGCAATAATAAACAACTTGTGTTGATGCTGTAATAAGTTAACTATGTACCGATTATCCTGTTAAATTTTTTACGTTTTTATCTGCAGAATTTCCCAAACTATATGTGCACTTAATATAAACATATTATTTCCTGTTAGAGGCTGGGTGACCGAATATTAGTTGTTTGTTTTTGTCTGTGGGAGTTATTTTTACCTCTGATAGCATAACCTTATCGTTTAGAGAATAAAGGTCACTGTGATTCACGAAACAGAGGTAACTGCGAACGGGCAGTATGTATTTTGTATGAAAGACCGTTTTTTTTGGTCCCCTACCACACCCAAATGTTGACTGGTAGAGAATATATTGTTGTATTAAGTCCGCCCATGTACCACTATTGTACAAAAAAAAAAACAACGGATTGCACTCCGGGCGTGCCGGCAGAAGTGAAAACTTGAGCATTAACATTGTGCATTTTTGATATTATGCATGCATTGAGGCATACATTTTCGCCGCGCGGTAGAACGAGAGGGGGATATAACTTCCTCTCCTACGCCGGCGGTCTACTCTCCCTCCGTCTTACGAATTTTCGATCAGGTCACGAGTCCTGACGCGAGTTTAACATTTTTTACCCATCCCAAAAAGTGCACAACGCCGCTAAAGAAGTTTACACTTCAAAAAAATTTTTTTTTCTTAAATTTTTTTTCTGCCAGAAAAAAAGGTCGTAAACTAGCGACCACCACGAAAAATTAAAGTAACTTTTTTTTAAAACTTAAACTTAAACTCGTATCGTACTGCTATTTCCAAAGTTTCCACACCAAAAGTGCACCGTTAGAGTAGTCCTCACAATAAAACCCTAAGTTCAATAGCATACTCCATACAAATATTATGAATGCGAAAGTTACCCTGTCTGACTGTTTGTTTTACCAATTTGGATGAACTCGGCGAGTAGACCATAATCCAGGGATAGAACATAGAATTCTTTTATCCCGGTAATGTGTACCCTTTTCCTCGAAACTACTCGTTATTTTGTTTATTTTTAATTGAAATGTGTTCCTAACTGCACACAAACAAAGGTACGTACACGTGTAACGGTTTGTACACATTACAACAAAATTCTCAAAGAAATAGAGCACAATGTTTTATTTATTATTTCACAATACATACCGTTTGTTGATACCATTGAACGTAATGGAAACTTTTAAACGGTTTAACGTCTGATAAATGAGTAGGTAAGTAGGTATTTGTAAACATTATAATAATATTATTACTATATTGTTTTTTAAATATTGAGTAGGTACCTATTATGTTGGTGATAGCCTGGAGGTTAAATGGCGTATCGAGCATGAAGATACGGGTTATAAGTAACCCAATATGACTTTAACAGAATAAGTAGGTACCTACCTAGACCTTTGCTGTGGCGTTGCTTGAACGTTCGTATGAAAGATAATGTATTACATTTTGATGCAAGTTGGTAAACTTTGGCATTCCAATCGAGGCGGAATAGACGCCCGAGCTGAAGCCGAGGCCGTTATCGAGCTGAGAGACTCACGTGTGTCAAACGACGGTTTTCAACACACTCGAAAAACCAGTGGAGGCAGCCCGGCAGCCAGCCTGATATTATAAATGTATCTGTCACCCGAAAATGGCAAACGTCGTAAGATTGTAAAATATCGCGTGAAATTGTAAACAATTTTTGCTTAATAAGATACGGATGTATTGGAAACTATTGAATTTGGATGGGATTGTTTGTATACAAAACGGTTTTTTCATATCATATCGAAAAATTATGATCTAATCAATATTTACTGTAATCTTACGGAGGCTGCAATTTTCCGGTGACATAGGTATCTAATAAATTGATACACGGGGGCTGGCCGCCGCACTTTACCGCACAAGAGCGAAATACATTTCATTGCGTGGCTAAAAGCTATGAGGTATGATCCAGTTTTAGAATTAGCATATTGTAAAAGTATATTTTACAAATCTTTTTGCGTAGGTACTGCTGATAAAAAAAAGAACTTTAACCATTAATTTGCGTTTTACAGTCCATTCAAAATTAACTAAATTCTGAAACACCTACATAAAGATTACTTCAAAGAGAATATCAGGTATTAAATTATTTTCAAATGTGATATTGTCACCATTAGCCACGGTTGGTATCATTATCGAATATTTTGAAGTAATTTAGTCTAAAATTGAAGTACTAGCAGCCCTGCGAGTATCTTAATCACCAAGTTCAAACAGATATAATTCGTATCCAACGTATAAATAATATGTTATAGATGAGTTGAATGCTCTCCGGCCGTAACCTTCAGGAAATATAAGAAGTCTAGCTGATCCGCGCAACTTCGTCTGCGTCACATTTTTCATGACTGCTTGTAGCACGATGTTTTATATCCTATAGCGTTCTTCGATAAATGGGCTATCAAACACTAAAATATTTTTTCAATTCGAACCAGTAGTTCCTGAGATTAGCGCGTTCAACCAAGCACACAAACACTTCAGCTTTATTACTAACTTTTGCCTGCGACTTCGTACTCGCAAATCCCGTTTTTCCCCTTCCAGTATAGAAAAAAGCCTTCCTCATGAATGTGGCTATTATATACAAAAATAATTTTCCGATTCCGATTGGCAGTTCCAGAGATTAGTGCGTTCAAATATTATAACATATTATTGTAGGTACTCGCTTTTGCCCGCGACTTCGTACGCGCATACCCTGTTGTTTCTGTTCCCGTATAGCTTACAGCATTCCTCGTGTGTGAATGTGGCTATCGTATGCAAAAAGAATTTTCCAAATAAGACTGGTACTTCAGAGATTAACCTGTTCGACATCCCATCCGATCCTGCATGGAGTATTGCAGCCACCTTTGGGATGGCTCAGCCAAATACCAACTTGCCGCGCTTGACTCGGTGGAACACAGAGCTAAAAGGCTCATTGGCGACGTAAGACTGGTGGATGCCAAGCTTCACAGCTTGGCTCATCGCCGCAAGGTTGCCTGCTTGTCGGTCTTCTACAGATTGTACTTCGGGGAGAGTGTCCAGGAACTCCACGATCTCATCCCACCGGCCCCCTTCTACCATCGGACATCTAGACGCACTGCAAGTTACCATCCCTACCTTGTTGCTATTCCACCAATTCGCACTAAACGTTTCCAAACGTCTTTTATAATGCGCACAGCAAAGGAGTGGAACTCTCTGCCTGCGTCTGTGTTTCCGAACGCATACAACCCTAATCTCTTCAAAATTAGAGTGAACAGGCTTCTTCTGGGTAAGCTCGCTCCATCGTCGACTTTGTCTCTGTCATCTATGACCTAGACTAGAGTCAAGAGCAAACCCATAT